>CAUYQV010080924.1:0-25640 GCA_963574575.1 Galagoides demidoff
GGCAGGTGGGGAGATGGAGCCGTCCCCTGCCGGAGTCAGTTGTGGTTGCCCGCTGTCAAGGCCCCAGGAAGTGGGGACAGCAGCACGGGAGACAGCTAGACGCAGAATACACTAGCTGGCGGGATCAGTCCCCATGGAGGAAACATGGATCAAGCAGTTCTCCCAGTGTAGGACAGGGACAGGGGCTTGGTCCCGCAAGGGTGGGGAGATGTTGCTCTTGGGTCTCCTCTCACTTTCTCTGCGGGTAAGGGGATGGAGGGTGGACTGGAAACTCAAAATGGCAGTGCAAAGGCCAGTTCCACTTTTCTGCCTGAGAGAGGGTGTTTGTAGTCTCAGCAGGATCCCTCCAGGGTAGTAGACCTCCCTGTTGGCAGCTCTTACTCGTGGAGTGAGAGAATAGGTCCTCAGTTTATTGATTGCCTGTAGGAGACTCAGAGGAGTGGTTGAAGAGGAAACAAAGGAAAAGTACACATTTCTTGAGGGAGGGGATGGACACTTTTCTTTTGGGGTGTATTATGTACCTGTAGATTGCCTTCTAGGAGTCGCCGGCCTCAGCAGAGGTGTCCTGCTGGCGATCACTCTTCTCTCTTGGCTGGGCTCCCAGTTTTTGACTTTGTAGGGTATTTTCTGGACTTTATCCTTTCCTCTGGACAGGAACTTCTGTTGGAGGCTGGTACCTGATGGCCATCTTGACCCCCTCCCTCCAATTAGTCAGCTTTTAAGAAGTATGACTCAAAGACAGGGAGGGGTGACATTCTATGTTTCCTTTTGCTTTTTTATTGACTAGCTCTGTGGTCTGTTTTGTTTGTTTTTTACCCAATAGTTAACATTCTTCCTCCCACCCAATAGCTGATAGTATTTCCCTCTCAGTGTCCAGGAGGAGAGGAGAAAAGGCCATCTTGGCAGGTAGGATCTAGTAATCTGGACTTGACCTATAGCTGTGGTACCTCTCCTATGTTGCTTTTTTCCCTTTGGAGTTTTTGTGGGTTTCTCAGATTTCCCTACTGGGAACCTTCATGTACAGTTACAGAAATATGAGCAATGTGTCTGCTAGCTGTCTGTTGCTGTTTCCAGACTTCTCCTTTCCTGACCTTGTATCCTAGGCAGATCTGTTGTCTCCTGAGGTGCCACTGATTCTATGGGGAAAAATATCATGTCTTTTATTTCCAATGTCAGCTTTTAAGGCAGTTTTGTTTTTTTCCTTCTGCACTAGCCCCCAGGTGAAGGACCCACCCTCTTGCCTTTAGATTTTTTAAGCACATAGCAGACACCAATCCTGTATTTTCTCAAATTTCAGAGGACACATATGAAACTCTCTTATTAGTCTTTTGAAGTTATTTTCACTTGGATTGAAATGAAATTAGATATTTATTTCCTTTCTTTGTGGTGAGGATAAAGCTGAAAATACTCTAGCAATGCTTCTCAAGGTAGTGTTATTCCTTTATTAATTACACATAAACATTCGCCCCCTAGGCAGAACTAGTAGGACAATTTCTTAGTGTGTTCCACTTGCATATTGTATTTTTCAGAAGTCATTTAAATTTTTTTTTTTTTTTTTTTAGAAAACCTCACCCTGTCACCCTGGGTATAGTGCTTGTGGTATCATGGTAACTCATAGCAACCTCAAAGTCTTGGACTAAAGTGATCCCCTGGCTTCAGCCTCCTAAGTAGCTAAGACTACATGTGCCCACAACAATGCCTGGCTAGTTTTTTCCATTTTTAGTAGAGACAAGATCTTACTCTTTCTCAAGCTGGTCTGGAACTCCTGAGCTCAAGCAATCCACCTGCCTTAGCCTCCAAGAGTGCTAGGATTACAAGGCATGAGCTCCACTTACACACCTGACTCTACCTGCATATTCTACAACTTTGCAATGTGGTAACTGTTAGTTTGTTGGCCTTAGGCTGAATTTTTTATATTTTCCTTTTCACTTTTGTTTTCTAGTAAAAAGATATGGCCTCTTCATTCATCAAATACTCTTTAAGTTTGTAACTTTTGATTTTTTATAAGGGAAGTAGTATACTTAAAATAATGGTTTCTCAACCAGATAGCCTAAATACAAATGGGACTTTGGGCAAATTACATGATCTCATTATACATTACTTTTCCCATATGTAAAGTTGGGTGTGTACTAGAACATCCCTCATAGTGTTGTGAAGATAAATTAACACTTGAAAAACTTTCAAAATAGGTTTGGCACATGGTAGGTATTAAATATTAGACACTATATGCTTGAAAATATATTGTGTTTACTTGTGTAATTAAATAACATATAGCTGAATGCTACTGGATTCTTGGATCTCACTCTCATTATTTTAGAACTTTTAAATGATGTTTCATTATCCTATGGCATTTATTATCACCTTGTAGAAATCTGATGTGACTCAGGTTGTTTCCATCCTTGGTTGGTAATTTGCTTTTCCTGCCTATATTCTTAAAGAATTATTACCTTTGAAGTTTATTCATATAACTAGGATAGATCTCAACATTTCCCATTTTAAATCAAATTTCCCTGTTATCTGCTGTTTCTTTCAATATTCACAATTAATCCTTCCTGTCAGGAAATTTGTTCTGCATTTTATCTTTGAATATTTTTCCTCTTCAATTTATTGAATTCTCTAGTTGTGAACAAATAATTATCTTTCTATTGGTTAGTCTTATCTTCTTTATCTATTATTCTCTTTCAATTCTTTTTTTTTTTTTAGCCTCAAGTCTTTCATGTGTCATTTATTCACATTTTAGCTATATCTATTCTGTTAGTGTTTCTAATTTATTTCTATGAAGATGTTTTGTTGATATGGTAATTAGTTTGTTTCCTTAGATATATAATCTCTCCTTCTTCTTCCTTTTTTTATGGAATTCAATGTCTTAATTTTTAGTACAGTGTAAGTTAATAAGTGGAGCTGTGTTCCCTATGTTTTCTTTCAGGTTGAATTCTTCATATGTTTTTATGTTTCACTTTTTCTTCATTTTCTTACTTATACTCTGTGTAGGTGCCCTGCTGTTTCTCTTCTTTTTACCTTTGTGTGCATATCAGATAAAGTAGTATATCTGTGCTGTAATGGAGCCTATATGATGTTTTATCTTTTTTACACTATATCTGAGGCCAGTTGTTCTTTCCAATGAGCTTCACTTTAAGGCCTTGTTACTTCATTCATTCATTAATTTTCTCACTTTTTCTATAGCCTGGGATTATGCATAAATAGTGATGAAGTCAGTTGAAGAGATGTTCAGTTTTGGTTTTTGTTAGAATACTTCTATCTATTTTATTGTCTAAGCTTCTTTAAAATGTCTTTAACCAGGATTCAGTTTAGTTATAGGTTATTACACATTCTCATTGTGGAGTATATCAAGAGTTTTTCCCTCCTTGCTATATTTCAATTTAATGGCTAAGAGTGAAGGGTTCATCTTTTTATAAAGGTAGCTCCTGCTATTCATTTTCCCTGTTTTAACTATTGTTCCCAGTACTCATTTTTAAATATTCTTTGTAAGAAGAGGGCAAAGAAGATGCCCAATAAGTGTATCTCCATATTTGGGAGATAAAAATGAGAATTCTCCAGATTTTGTCATTTGTTAATATGACTCACAGAGGATGAAGTCAGAGACTAGAGCATCTAATATACTCTGCAGCAGAAACTTTATTTATTTTTATGGAAATTAACATAGAAATTGCTTAGGCCTCAAGTCCTAGACTCTTTTCCTTCTTACCTTATGTATAATCTAAAAGGAATTGCTACTGGGGTGACCTTCAAAACAGATTGTGTCCAGAATCCAATCCAGTCAGTTCTTACTACTTCTACTGGCACACATCTGGTCAGAGCCACCAGCATCTCTCTCATGGTTCATTTCAATCGCTTCTCAACTGGTCCTGGCCTCTGTCCTTCATTCCTATAGATTGTTCTTCACATAGTAGTCAGCATCGGTCTTTACAAATATTAATCAGATCATATCTGTGTTTTGCTCCAAATCCTAGGACAGTAAAATCCAGAGTCCTTTTAATATCCTAAATGTAGAAAGTGTTTATCTTTCCCCATGACTTTAAACCCAATTCCTTAACAATAACTCAGTTCTTCATTCTATCCTGGCCTTGCTGAAACTCAAAAATGTCAGATGTATTCTCTGCTTTGCACTGACTCTGACCTGTCCTGAGACCGTATCTTTCAGATATCCTCATGTAACTCTTCCTTCAAGCTTTCACTCCAAGGTTCCCTTTCCTGTCAGGCCTATCCTGGCCACCCAGTTTAAATTTGCAACCTGTTCTTCAAAACCTGTTTTTTTTCAACCCCCTTGCTTTGATCATTTTTGTGTCCTTTTTCCTTATCACTTATTACTAATATACTATAATTTTGAAAATTGTGTGTATTGCTTATCTGTTTCCCTTTTGTAAAAAATTTAAGTTCTATGAACTCAAGTATCTATATGTGTCTTACTGACTGTTGTATTCTAAGTGGCTAGAAAAGTTCTTGGCATTTACTATGTCTGAAAAGAAATATTTATTGACTATCTTAAGTGGTTAATCATCTCTTCCTTAGGACAGATGATAAAAAAATAAGATTCATACCCTCTTTCCCCTTGAAGCAATTATCATCAGTTCATGCCTGTGAAATGCGGCTGAGGGCACAACACTCCCTTTTTCTAATCTTCATTTTGGAAGAAGCCCAGATCTGTTTGAATGTTTGAAAATAACACTTTAACAGCAGAGATCTGAAAATGAATGTAAAAAAATCTCATTACTTACTACCTTGTGTAGAAATGAAGGAAGATAGTGAAAAGCATTTCATGACTGTTCCATGTTTTATGGTTCTTGGTGTTTTATAATGTTTGTCTCACAGTTTTTAAAAAGAAATAATTAATTGATTAAAAAAGATAGTGATTCCTGATTTTGCAATGTCCTAAAACACTTGGATTATCTGAATATGAGATCACTTGCTATGTATTATGATAATGATGAAATAAAGGAACTATAAGGCATGGACAGAACTGTTTATGAGGTGGGTAGATCTCAGGATGAATTATGATTGTGATCACTGTGTGATCATAATCTTTGGCATGTTACTTAAATACTGTGAACTTTGGGAGACCTTATTTGCTAACTAGGAGATAATAGAATCTCATTAAATAGACAAACAGAAATCACTTTATCAGAAAAAGGGGAATCTTATTTACTTATTTATTTATAAAATAAATTTTGAGACATAGCCTCACATTGTCACCCTCAGTAGCGTGCCATGTTGTTATAGCTCACAATAACCTCAAATTCTCTGGCTCATGAGCTCTTCTTCCCTCAGCCTCCTGAGGAGCTGAGACTATGGGCGCCCTCCACAATGCCTTGCTGTTTTTATTTTTATTACCAACCAGAGTCTGCCACTTGCTCTGGTTGGTCTTGAACTCCTGAGTTCAAGCAATCTACCTGCCTTGCCCTCCCAGAGTGCTAGCATTGTGGATGTGAGCCACCGTGCCTAGCCCTTATTAAAAAATAAAAGGAGGGAATTTAACTTAGAGAATTGGTGACACAGGTACTAGAGGAGGTTCCAAATGAAGAATAGTTAGGCAGCCCAGAAATCACAATAGGAAGGACAAAGAGAGAAGCAGGAAATAGCAGAGCCCAGGAACTGGAGTCACTAGGAGTAGTAACAATGGAGTCCGAGGGGACTGGAGTCAGGTCAGCACCAGCTGCAGCAGGAGGTGGTGCCCAGAAACACATGTGGGGAGAAATATTCTGGTTTCTCCTTTCCTCTTTCAGTCTCCTTTCAGGGCCTCTCAGATTCCAAACCCAGCTGGAAGCCAGCTGACATAGAAAGTGTAGAGAAAAAATAAATGAATCTAGTGTGGTGCTTGTGGCTCAGTGAATAGGGCGCGAGCCCCGTATACAGAGGGTGGCAGGTTCAAATCCAGCCCTGGTCAAACTCATAGGGGTGGCTGCCCCCAAACCAAGAGTGGGTGGTTCAAACCCAGCATGGTTGGTTCAAACCCAGTAGAGTAGGGTGCTTGCCCCCAAACTGAGGGTGGCTGGTTCAAACCCAACCCCAGCAACAAAAAAATAGCCAGATGTTGTGGCAGGTGCCTGTAGTACCAGCTACTCAGGAGGCTGAGGCAAGAGAATTGCTTAAGCCCAAGAGTTGGAGGTTAGAGGTTGCTGTGAGCTATGACATGACAGCACTCTACTGAGGGCAATAAAGTGAGACTCTGTTTCTAAAAAAAAAAAAAATTTTTAAAAGAAATGAATCTAGTAAAAAGCAGGCCAAGAATTGGTAAAAATTCCTTAAGAGTTAAATGTGATACATGAGATCCATTTGTGAAGTCTATCATGGTGCTGGGCACAGAGCAGTCAAGAAGCTATAGCTTGGTGTGATGATGCATGAATTAATTCATTTTATTTTTCTTATGTCTACATGGGGCAATTTAAAATATGAGTTAAAAAAGTATAACTTACAAAATTTCCCATTTTTTTAAAACATAAACATTTCACGTTATTCCTCATGGCTACTCCCAGCCTACTTTTTCCCAGTTAATTCTATTTTTACAAATTATTTATCTCCAAAACTCATTTAGTTTTATTCCAAAATCTTGACCACAAAAAAATATACATGCTTGTCTTACCAATTTGAAGACTCAGTACTGAGGACCCGTTTGTATACTCCGGCTACACATGTGCAGGGTGGACATGCTACCTAGTAGATGTTTCTGGCAGAAAAAATGCCACATGCTACATGAAGGGGTGAGCGAGGGAACCTAAATTCAAACAATGTAATGAATTGTCTAGGACATTATTTAGGCAAGGCTGCTCTTTGTAATTCATACCACTCTCAAGAGTAAGACTTTGAAAACTAAAACCATTCATTGTTCAACTGTGATACTTTAAAATACAACTGAACTTTAAAAAAAAGGGGGGGTGGTAATAAAATTATGTTTCATTTGGACAGGCACCACAAAAATTGTCTTAGACAATTCAAATGCAAGGTAGATTCTGAAATGGAATCCTTGATTTACTTCACGTAAAAAGATTTGAAAAATTTAGAACTCTTAATTATTGAAAAAGAAAGTCTTAGGTTACAAAATATATACTCTGTGGTAACAAAGTAAATATTTGAAAAAATTAATTTAGCTTAATGTTTCTCCTAGTTAAAACCTAGTGGGAATCTTGATTGATAATAATGAGGTCTGACCTTTAAGTTCATGAACTCATCCTGGAAAATGTGCTATATACTTCACTGCTGAATATCACTACGGTCGCCTTCAAAGTCAAAGTACTCCTTTTGGGAAGCTATGTACTGACACCCATGACTAGTCCAGCCTTCAAAGCGATTTTGGAACTCTTTCCTGCTTGGACATAAGAGCTGTCATCATATTACGTTGATGCTCTGAATGTCATCAAAATGGCTTTCTTTTAATATTTCCTTTATCTTTGGGTAAAGAAAAAAGTCACCGGGGCCCAGATCAGGTGAATAGGGAGAGTGTTCCAACACAGTTATTTGTTTACTGGCTAAAAACTCTGTCATAGACAGTGTTGTGGGGTATGATGCAAGAGCCCATTTTTGCACAGATCTTTCTCATGCCAAGTTTTCAGTTAAGGTTTTCCTGTTTCTCGATTGATGTTCACTTGGTCTTCTATGCTTCTCACAGTCAGGTAATGATTTTAATGCACAGTTCAACACATTTTTGCTCTGTTTTTGTCAGTTCTGCTTGTTACTTGCCCCCCTTTCATAGCCCTTTATCAGTGGTGCATTTTCTCCCCTAAGAAAGACATTTGATACATTTGTACATTGCCCTTTTCTTCATGGCATCATCCTCATAAATTTGGACTAATGTGTCCTGGATTTCACTTCCACTCTTGCCAAGTTTATCAAAAAATTTGCGAATTTTTGTTCAGTGCTCTAATTCAAGCTCTGACATTTTCATGATGGCAAACAAAAACATGTAACGATAATAATGAATGCCATTCAGCAAGACACTGCCACACAATTGTAACACAGCTGTGAAATGCTGCTATACCAAGGTTATGGACCCTTACTGAGTTGTTTGTACAGTGCTGCCAATATAAGTGCATGGTGGCAAGTTTGAGAACTTAATTTTCAGACTTCGTTTATTTTTTGCTATTACTTATGTCAGAAATGAAGGATTAATTCTATATTTATCCTTTCTTTGCATTTCTGCTTGCTTCTTTATTGAAAAACACATATACTATTTATTTTAACCTGGGAATTGAGGAGGATTACAGTGCCAAATAAAAATTGCATCAGACATGTTAAATAGGCAAAGAAGACTTTATTTAAGAGTATTGGAATAGGGGAAGAAATTGAACTCAACTCTGATGAAACCAAACGGGGGGAGGAGAATTTTGAAGTGCTGGGATAAGTTAGTGAAAAAGCATTAGAGGACATGAAGGAGGAGGGCCTGTATGATTAGCTGTCTGAGTTTGCTAAATGGCACTTATGGAAAAGATGGGAAATGGAGGCTCTATCTTTCCTGATAATTATAATTCAAAGGGATCACTCTCAGGTGTTTGAGAGAGACATTCTGGGTTGTAAAACTGGAAAGAGGTTGGGAGAAGATTTGAATCTCAAAGAGTGGAGAAAGGACTTTTAATTACAATTTTCTAGTGTAAATGCATTAAGGAAGAGAGGTCAGTTGCCTAGAGTCAGAAAGAAAACTACCTTAGACATGTAAACTATGAAACACATGAGGACTCCAGATGTGTGCATTGATGCCAGGTTCTACAAAGCTCTCTGGGCCAAAGGCATAAGGAATGTCCCATACTGTATCCATGTGCAGTTGTCCAGAAAATGTAATGAAGATGAAGATTCACCAAAGAAGTTCTATAACTTGGTTAACTATATACCTGTTACCACTTCCAAAAATCTATAGACAGTCAGCATGGATGAGAACTAACTGGTGGTTGTCAGATACAGCAAATAAAATTATAAAACAAAAACAAAACAACCCAAACAAATACAAACTAAGGAATCTGTTTGTAACCCCAATTTACTTGGAAATTAAAAAATAAAGTTTAGTCAAGCTGAGGAGAACATTCATGCCATCCTGGTCCACAGATCCTACTGGCTTCCTTTTGGAGTTGAGTTATAGATTAAAGGTGAGATTGAGCAAGGTGCTTCATGTATCTCTTTTTCCTAAATTCTGTCTGATTCTGATGGACCCTTTTAGTTTACCACTCAGAATCAGGAAAAAGAGTGTCCTCCTTTATGTTCTCTGTCTTCTCTGTTTCTTTAGCCTTTATCTTAGTTCTGGAAGAGCTTTCTGAAAGGTGATAATATTTCCAAACAGGAGGCACCATTCGTGCCATTTTCATATAATTATAACAATTATGAAATGAATGAACCAAGAAGACTATAACTTTAACTTTCTCTTTTATTTGCCCTGAGTGTTTCTCTTTAACGTAAGTTTGTGTTTATCTCAGGAATGCTAAAGCTATTAGAATATTATGACTTTATTCATGTTATTTCTGACTTTTCTAAATAAACTTTTCAAAGTTTTATACTGTAGAGGATGCAGAGATGTTAATCTCATTGGGGACTTGATCTTTGGCAAACTGGGTAATATTTACATTACTTAAAAAAATCCATGAATTCTTTTATTTTTTTTGAGGCAGAGTCTCACTCTGTTGCCCAGGCTAGAGTGCTTTGGTGTCAGTGTAGCTCGCATCAATCTCACACTCTTGGGTTTAAGTGATGCTCTTGCCTTGGCTTCTTGAGTAGCTGGGACAACGGGCACCCATCACAATGCCCAGTTAAGTTTTTCTATTTTTAGTAGAGACAGGGTCTTGCTTTTGCTCAGGCTGGTCTCCTGAGCTCTGGGGATCCTCCTGCATCAGCCTCCCAGTGCTAGAATTACAGGTGTTAGCCACCATGGCCAGCCTCCTTTTTTTTTGTATTTTCAAATAACATGTACTTTGTATTATGTTATTCAATTTTCCTTTGGTTAATATTTTATCTTTTGGATATAAAAAGTAATTATCTTTTGGGTTCCCAGTGCTATGCTTTAGCAACTGAGTTATAAATTTTGACTTTTCTGAAGTGGTAACTTCATTTTTTCCCATTGAATTAAGTTATCTTTTTTGCTTTATTTTACTGATGGCGTTTTATCACATGAAAAAATAGTTTCCATCCTAATTTTAATTTTCATTTACATGGTGAATTAGGCCCTTGTACTTCAGTGGAATGAGAAATTTTTCATTACTGAAAAATGTATTTTGGAGAATGTTCTTAATGTTTTCCTTACAAATTTTCAAAAAATGTGTAAATATTCCCCCCCTTTTTTGCTAGCTTTCTTGTTTGTTAAATTTATAAATGTCTAGATAAGTTGTTGAAGAAATTTATTCATCTTTTTGTTTATAGAACATTACTAATATAATCATTAAATGGCTCTAAAAGCACAGCTTGTTTATGAGTATTCTTAAATGATACTTGTAATTCTAATAAATTAACATTTTGGCATACATGCTATGTTGTTTGTTTTCCACACATGTTTAGAAAACATCCGAGTTTGACATTTTACATTAAGCTTTTGGAATTTTATCTACATAGATTACGTCTATAAGATGGAGATATTTTTCTTATCTACTACTGGCTTGAAATGCATATCTTTAGTTTTTTTGTTTTTAAAATGTCAGTTCAGGGCTAATGTAATAGATTGCCATTAAATCCTATATGTACTCTGAGTTCTTTCGGTAACTATCGTTCTAATGTCATCTTTCTTTGGATCTATTTACATAAGTTTCTAAGAATACGTCTTAGTGTTCTCTTAAATTTCATGAGTTTTTTGTTGCAGGCTTAATTTAGTTTTAGAAACACTGAATATAGAAATCTGGAGGTGAATGTCACAATACTGGTGCTTCTTAGATGTTTCACACACTAATTGCTTTCCTTAGATATAACCTTTGTATTTTTTAGTCTTAGAAGTCCTTTCTGCAAAATTTATCCAGTAGAAGTTTTTAGATATGCTGGCTTTATTTTTAATGCATATCTGAATGCTCAGTGTTGACAAGTCAGATGGATCCCTGCCTCTGAGTCCCTGCTGAGTGAAATGTTTTGCTCCAGCTAAAAGTCTGGGAAGAAAAGCAGAAATCCTCAGGGAGTGAGCTTGGTGCATGAAAGACCCACAGGAAACAAAATTGAATTGATGTTACCAATAGTGGCAATTAAGAAAGAACCGGCTTCTGCCAAATTGTTCCCATAAGCTTATTTGAGGAACCTGTATTTCTTTGCTTTACAAAACAACACTCTTCATTTTCCTAATAAACAAAACATCCCATTTATATTGCCAGAAATGTCCTGCTTGGCTGCACACAAGAAGATTTTTGTTATTTCGAATAAACTTAGGTAATTTTTCATTCAGTCTGATAATCTTTGTCTTGAAATTATGGTATTTATTCAGTTGATTACTTAATACAGTTATGATTTGGTTTGAAATTTGTCATGTAACTGTTGGTTTTCTATTTGAACCGATTGTTACCTTTTTTTTTTTTTTTCTTTTAACTTCTTCTGTGCTTTCTTTCCTGATCATTATCTGGCTAGCTACCTATTCTTTCATTTCCTCAGGAATTACGACACATATTCTTCATTTACCAGAGTCTGTGATAAATTAGAAAATTGAAAAAATCTTAAACCAGTTTAATGCCACTCCCCTCCCTTTTGCCTCGGCTCTTTTTCTGTCATTTAATTAAGTTTTACATATATTTTCACACCCATGAAACATTACCACATTTACTTTTTATAATCAATATTAAGTTAAACCTCCCCACCTAATTACGCTTTCTGGTACTTTTTATTCTTTCTTGTTTCTATGACTTAATGTGAAATCCCTTTTCTTCTGCAGGAGGAATTCTTTTTGGTATTTCTTTATAGCTCTGTCTTCTGGTGGCAAATTCTCCTCACTTTCATTTACTTTCTGTACGTTTATTTTACCTTTCTTTCTGGAGGATATTGTTGTCGGTTAGGAAATTTCTGAGTTGTAATTATTTTCTGGAGGACAGTAGAGATGTCCTGCTGCAGTCTTCAGGTGGTGGCTTTTATTTCTTCTCCGTCCCTTCCTCTTCCTTCTGAAGTCACCTAGTAGTTTTATTTGTGGTGTGAAGGGAGGATCCTGTCCTATCACTCTGGCTGCTTTAGGTTTTTCTCTTTATCTTTGATTTTTGAATTTTTTCCCCTTGCAATTTGTAGGGCACTCCGAGTTTAAACAGTGCAAGGAAACTGCAGCTTCCCGTGTGTTTCTGACACTGTTTTCTCTTTTTCTCATTGTTTCATCTCTCGAGTCTTCAGTCTGATATTGATTTATCGTCCAATTTCTTATTGCTCTTTTTTTTGATGTCTACTGGGTTATATCTTTCTACTAGGTTTTTCTCCCCCATACTGTATTTTTATTTCTAGAATTTATGTTTTATCTTTTTTAAAAAAATCGATTCCAGTTCTGTGATGAATCTCTTCATATTGTCACTTATTTTCTTAAATACATTATAAACATTTTGTTGAAATTGATGTCTGAAATGTCTAATATCTAGATTTCCTGTAGATATATTTCTGACATCACTTTTATTTATTTTTTCTTGATTTTTAATCACTTGTTTTGTCCTACTGGCATGCCTAGTAATGCTTACTTATGAACTAGACGTTGGGTATGGTACCTTGTGAGGACTCTGGATGGTGTTATCTTCCTCGGGAGAGAATTTAAGTCTTTTCTGGAAGAGAGATTAGGAGCGGATCATCCTGTAGCAATCATAGTTGGAGATATTATGCCTGGATTTATTCTTTTTAAAGCCTAGTTTTGTTTGTTTTGTCCTTATGTGTAGAGGGTAGTTGTATTGGTGTTTTAATTGAAAATATGGATTTTCTTAGGGTTTCCTTCTTTTGGAAAGTCCCCAAATGCCAATATTTAATCTCCCAATACGTAGAGACTGCGGAAATCTCTGCTTAGAGTTTATCCTCTTGGGTTTTATTTCCTGCGTGGCTTTTTGGCCTCTGGCCTTATGCAGTTGATGAGTCATCAAACACCTTGAAGGGACAGACAGCGGAGCCTGTGGGGTTTGGTCTCCGGTGGGGTTTGGTCTCCGGGTTTCTCTCTCCACAGCATTTTGACTCCTGCTCTACTTTGGTTGTGCTTGATGCCTTCAAAGTTCTGTCTTTTGTTGATGTGTTTCTTATTGTTAGAATCTTCCAACTCTTATGATTTTTTTTATTTGCTCTTGTCAGGGCATGGGTACGTGTGTGGGGTCTGTCAACAGAGAGAAGTTACTTTGTTATAACCAGAAACAGAAGTACTTGCTAAAATCTACATCAAATATCTCCCACATAATGTTTTAAAAAACACTTTATAAATTGTTTTAATCTTTATTTTGTCTCATTTGAACAGTGACAAAGCAGCATTTTAATTTAAGAAAAACATTTTGTAGAAAGGTTATATTTTCTGCTTTTGGAGTTATCATGCACTAGATATTTGCCGTTTGTACCAGTACATTGATTTAATGAATAAACATGAAGCTCATGTTGTTTTTATGAAAGACTAATTGAAACTCTGGAGAAGATAAACAATATTTGAAAGAATAGTTCAGATAATTGACACTAAGAAGAATTAGTACATGGAATAATCTGTGCATGAAGGAAGAGAACAGATTAGTGGGAGTTTCAGAGATAAGGAATATCTGGAAACTTTCTTTTGTTCTTACAAGAATTCTATGAAGCAAAGAAAATCCTAATCACTTTACATTAAACCATGTAGGTGAAATTTTGTAGGGAACTTCTAGATCTCTTGTAAGACTACATTTTGTTTTGCATTTACAAGTTATTCAGGACTAGAAAGTCTCTACGTAAACACTGAAAAATAGCTTCTCTAAAAACAGATGAGTGGGTAGGATATTGTTGTCTAATTTGATGATGGAAGTCAATTGTTGCAGAAATTTGGTAATTTTTTTTTTTTTTTTTTTGGCTGGGGCTGGGTTTGAACCTGTTACCTCCGTCATATCAGGCTGGTGCCCTACCCTTTTGAGCCACAGGCACTGCCCTGATATTTGGCAATTTTGATGGTAGTTTTCATTACTCACTTTTGTAGCACTTTTATAAACACAACAGTCATATATGTATTTATTATTATTCCTGTTATATTTCAGTGCTAGTTCATATTGCATAGATATTAGAAGTGTATATAGGTAATTAACTATATTTTATATATTTTTGAGCTAATTTGAGTTATAAATATTTTGGTTTTTAGCATTCTTATGGCTACGTTTGCTTGTCAAAGGTTAAAATTTAGATGTATTGATTTAAACCAGTGGTTCTTAGCTAGAGACTATTTTGTAATACTTGGAGACATTGTTCACTGTTATCCTGGGGGGAAGGTACTGTTGGCATCCCTGGGGTCAGGACCAGATGCTTACCTCCCTAAAATACCTACTGAATTCAAGATAAAATTAATATGAACAAAAATGTGGAGAAAGCATACATAGAGGCACAGATGAGTAAGTATTTTGAATAAACTTAGATAATTTTATATTCAGTCTGATAATCGTTGTCTTAAAATTGTGATATTTGTTCAGTTTATTACTTAATACAGTTATGATTTGAGTTGGAATGTGCTGTATAACTGTTGGGTTTCTATTTGAACCATTAACTGTTTTTTGTTTTTTTAGAATTCCTTTCTTGCTTTCTTTTCTGATCATTATCTGGTCAGTTACATGTTCCTTCATTTCCTCAGAAATTATTCACACATTCTTAATTTACTAGAGTATATGATAAGTTAGAAAATTAAAAAGATCTTAGACCAGTTTAATGCCCTTCAACTCCCTTTGGCCTCTGCTCTTTTTCTGTCATTTAATTAAATTTTACATATATTTTCACACCCACAAAACATTATCACATTTACTTTTTTGTGGTCAATATTCACTTAAATTCACCCACATATTTACCTTTTCTGGTACTTATAATGCTACTTATTTCACAAACTTCAATTTTCTCTCAATTTTCAAAATGGTTTTATTAACTACAGTCATTATACTATATATTAGGTATCCAGAACTTATTCATAACCAAAAGTTCGTATCCTTTGTCTAGCATTTCCACTCCCCCTGACCTCTGTAAGCCCTGGTCACCACTGTTCTGCTTTCTGTTACTATGAGTGTGACAGGTTTTTAAGATTCTACATATATGTGAAATTGTGCAGTATGTTTAATTTGACATTTTGTGTATGCTTATCTTACTTTATCCTCTAGATTTATCCATGTTGCCACAAATGCTAGAATTTCCTTCTTTTAAAAGTCTGAACAATATTCTATTCTGTATTCCACATTTCTTTATCCATTCATTTGTTGATGAGTGCTAGGCTGTTCCCCTATCTCTGCTATTAATAATGCAGCAATAAGTATGGCAGTGCAGATATCTCTTAGAAATAGTGATTTTTATATTTGGATATTTACCCAGAAGTAAGATTGCTGAATCATGTTGTAGTTCTGTTTTTCATCTGCTGAGGAACCTCCATACCGTTTCCCCTAACTGGTTGCACCAAACCAAATTCTCACCAACCGTGCACTAGTGTTCCCTTTTCTCTATATCCTTGCCAACACTTGTTATCTTTTACTTCTTCATAACAACACCCAAAGCTTGAGGTGATATCTCATTGTGATTTTGGTTGACACTTTAAAAGAGAATGCTTTTTAACATTTTGAAAACGCTAATTTAAAACATTGGCAAATCATTTGGTAAATAGAAGGTGATTTAAGAGGGAAGCATTTATTTGTCCTAGAATTTTAATGTTGGTATGTTCTTACTTCCATTTCTCAATCTCCCTCTGTCTTCTCTATTTTGAAGCCTACATCTATTCCAATTAGAATATTATTTCAGGCTGATCATGAAGAGTGTAGCTTAGTGCATCATCATGCAGGAGGAGTCAAATAAGCAGACAGGTAAACAAGAAAGGTATCATATTCATGGTCATCCTCAATACATAGTTGTGAGTAATGTGTACGAAGTCATTCTAATTTAAACATTCAAATAGGATCAGTCAAAATTATTACAAATTTTTGCGTATTTACAATTTTGTGTAGTTACATTTTACATCAGCATATTGGGGGATGGGGAGGTAAAGCAGTATAAAAGAGTTAAAACAAATCTCATGTGCCCTGACACAAAGGCAATAAATAAAATCTAAAATTAATTAATCAATGGTAATAGATGATGCATATTATTTAGAAGTCTGGTTATGGGGCAATGCCAGAACAAAACCAGCTTAAGAGTAAAAATTCATAGTCCTGTATGAGAGAGACGAGTGGAAGGGTGAAAAAGGGTCTCACTGTACTTTGTTCAAAATCTTTTATGCTAATTGAAAAAAAATGAAATGGAATCATTGGAGGAAAGCATTTATACAAATATTTTTATGCCATTAATATTTTTCTTGATTTATTATTGATTAATTTCTTATTATAACTATCAACTTTAAATTATAAGAGTATAAGGTTTTATTTATTTATTTATTTTGAGATGGAGCCTCAAGCTATCCCCCTTGGTAGAGTGCTATGACATCACAGCTCATAGCAACCTCCAACTCCTGGGCTCAAGCGAGTCTCCTGCCTCCACCTCCCAAGTAGCTGGGACCACAGGCGCCCGCCACAATGCCCGGCCATTTTTTTTTTTTTTTGGTTGCAGCCATCATTGTTGTTTGGCAGGCCCAGGCTGGGGATTCGAACCCGCCACCTCAGGTGTACGTGGCTGGCGCCTTAGCCGATTGAGCCACAGGCGCCGAGCCAAGGTTTTATTTTTAATATGTATTTCCATTTTGACAGATTAATGTCCTGAAATACAAAGTCTCACCCTATTAAAAAAAATAAGTACAATTTTTCAGAAAAGTGAAGACCTTGACTATTCCACATTTATTTTGTTTTTAATGTACCTTAGCAAGCACATATATGTGTGTTTAGCTTTTCATATAGTAATTATTTGACAATAAAAGGAAAATAAATGTAGCGATACGTTTTTTCTATAGTGAATTCTGTACGTTGTTCATTTAATGCAACGCATCTGCTGAGTTTTCAGAATTACTAGCATCATACAACAGAGATGCTTAGTAGTGAAGATAAACATTTCCAATTTTTAAAAATGCTTGATGGCACTAATTTTTTTTAAAGCAACTTGCTAAATGTTTTATGGCTGGTGGATTTAATAGAAGTAACCATGGAAACTGTCTCACAATGCTTTGTGGTTGAATAGGACTTAAAATATTGATTTAAAAACATAAGCACTTTGACAGCTGTAAGAATATTTACATTTTCTCAAATTTTGATTTGATGGCACTCGTAGAAGAGTGGGAGAAATAGCCATTAAAACACAAACAGTTTTAGATATTCTTGGAAATTTTAGGAAATGCATTAGGACTTTGGTTCCTATTTACAGGTTCCCTTACCTTTTGAAAAGTAATGAAGGATTAGAAAAATTACAAAATTCCAGACCTCCTGTCCAGGCATATGGAAATCACCTGTTCTTTTTTGTTCTCTTATCTCAATACTACATTTCCTTTTGCCTCTTTCTTGCTTTATCCTCCCTTCCTAATCTACCTGATAATTTAAAATGTCTAACCATTTTGAATGGTTTTGAATTAAAAAATTGGCAGTGTACCCTGATGCTTTTTGGAATTTATTCAGGGATGCTCTGTATCAGTAGTGTTCTTAGTAAAAATGCACGCATTTGCCCCTTCATCCGAAGTGGGTTGTGCAGAGGTTTGGCTAGAACTCAGGGTATGGAGGAGAGAAGCAGAGCTCAAGGCATAACATCTGTGTTCAAAGCAGGATGGAGAAGGATGATGGCAGTCATGCCTTCTTTTTATCTGGAGAAAAACATAACTTTTCTAGAAGGCTTCTTCACCAAGCAGATTTCTGATTACATTTTATGCTTGAGTCTTGTGATTGCTCTTAGCTTTGAAGAAGCTTAAAAATAAATATGAGTAAAATATGCCTTTCAAGCATCAATCTATAATGAGAAATGGCAAGGGAATAAGGGCTTGGAAATGGCTTTTGTATAGTCAATCAACAGTGTATCTCTTGGGGGAATTAATGATAAAAAACCAGTGAAGGCAGGATGTTTTCAACACACGTCGTAAAGTTTTAGTATTTAAAAAGCATCAAATTACTTCCCAAGTACTTCCTCGGAATACACCCTGTCGTGGAAATGCTGCACGTCCCTGATATTCATAATAACAGAAGTGGAGCATCAAACCGAGTTTCAGGCTTCTCAGACGAGTTGTTGCTGCATTTGAGCCTGGTTTATGCCTTATGACCATTGAGGCCCATTTTTATCAGTGGTTAGAAGTGAGAGGAGCCAGTGTGATCATTTCCCCCTATTTTTCAGAATTGCAATTTAGAAGCTATTTATCCATTTCCATCGCTTTAAATTTAGCATCTGTGTTCTAGACCTAAATCTGCTCCTTTTGGGGGGTTCACCATTTCAGTGAATGACAACTTATCACTCACTGGTCCCAGACAGGGATGTCAGTGTGCTCTTAAATCTCAGTTCACTATTGGTATTCACATCCAACAGTCACTACACCCGCCCTTTAAATATCTCCATAAGGAATATTTTCTGCAACATTATTTGAACACAACTTTCTTTTCAAAAGATTGTTATTTTTTATTTCAGAATATTAAGGGGATGGAAATGTTTTTGTTACATGGCTACTTTGCATAGTGCTCATAATGGCAATTGTTAAAAAGTAAAAAAAAAAAAAACAATAGATGCTGGTGTGAATGCAGAGAGAAAGGAACCCTTATCTAATGCTGGTGGGATTACAAATTAGCCCAAACTCCATGGCAAAAAGTATGGAGATTCTTCCAAAAAAAAAAAAAAAAAAAACATAGACCTACCATTAGATCCAGCAAGCCCGCTACTGGTTATCTACCCAAAGGAAAATATGTCAATTTATCAAAAAGACACCTGAAGTTTGCAAACTAGGTTTGAAATCAGCCTAACTTTTAAGAAGCCATCTGTAAGTAACGCATTTGTGTTTTCCCTTAAACCTTTTTAACTTGTCTTATTTGTATTTTCATTTTAAATAATGCTTGTGAACTTGCTGAGCTTGCTCCATTATTTTCTTGGTATTCAGTGAGATCCTGTAGATCTACAGATCAGGCAATTCTGTGAATTGAGATAATCTTATTGAGTTATTTCTGATTATTGATTTTGCTCTGTCTGTGGCTTCTTTTTATTTTTATTTTTTTTTTTTGAGAGGGAGCCTCAAGCTATCCCCCTGGGTAGAGTGCCATGGCATCACAGCTCATAGCAACCTCCAACTCCTGGGCTCAAGTGAGTCTCCTGCCTCAGCCTCCCAAGTAGCTGGGACCACAGGCGCCCGCCACAAGGCCTGGCCACTTTTTTTTTTTTTTTTGGTTGCAGCCATCATTGTTGTTTGGCGGCTGGCTGGGGACTCGAACCCGCCACCCCAGATGTACGTGGCTGGCGCCCCAGCCAATCGAGCCACAGGTGCCGAGCCTGTCTGTGGCTTCTTAAATCCTTAGCATACAAACATTAGATCTTCTAGATCTGCATCTCCGTTGAAGCTACCGTTTCCTTCTCTCCTGTGAGTTTCAGGTGACATTCTCAAATTGTAATTTACTAACATTTTTAATATTCTCTGTATAATGATATATAAAACACTCTTATAGTGTATTTATTGTTCACGTGCACAATACATGAGCACATTTTTTAAATAATAAGAAGTTCATATATTACAGGAAACCTTCATGTTCTTTTATGACCAGTGCCTCTCGTTCCGATTTTCTTTCAATCATCATCACTTAGTTTGGTGACATGCCAGACATTACGCTTATGGCCTACATAGGATTTTTGTGACACGTTAGCATGAGTAATATTAGTACGCTGTCTGCTTGTTTTTATTAAATAATTGGTCTTAAAAATATAGTCAAATCATTACATAGACATGTCACCGTTTTCCTAGTTTTATTTATTTTAGCTACAATGCAGACTTTCATGGCACCTTTAATATTGGTTTCTTTAATAATTTTCTTGTTGGTGAACTTTTGTGTTCCTTTATTGCATATAGCATTCTAATGCATATTCTTATGTACAAACTCCTTCTCTCATGTTCCTGTATTTTTAAAAGTCAGTGTTACATTGTCTTTCAAAACATCTGTACTCTTGGATTGTATGGGTGTAGCTGTAGGTTCACCCACCAGAGGTACTTGATATTAGCAAATAAAAAAAATTGTGATGGGCAAAAAACATCTCATTTTTTAACTTGTATTGCTCTGAATCCTGATAATCTTTTAATATACTCTTTGTGAATTTGACTTCATTTGTAAGATTTTTTAAATCAGAAGATTTCTTTTTATTCTTGAATTGCAGTAGTTTCTTGTATTTTCTAGAAAATAATCACTTGTATAATATATTTATATATATCAGTACATATACATGTTAGTGTATATATATGTTAGTTCCCCACCTATTTTGATTATAAGTATTTTAACTTAGTCATATCTTTTGTCATACAGAGGTTTAAATTTACATATTAAAATGTACCAATCTTTTCAGATATGACATTTGCTTTTTTTTTGGCCTCATAAAACTTTTATTTTTCCTGGAAATGATAATGCCCTTGACTTTTTACTTACTCACTTGTTTCTACACCTATTATAAATTTTTCTTTAAATTGCTCAAAAACAGTAAAACTCTTTTACAAAGGTTCAATATATTGGGTACTGTGTAATTTCTTTTTCTTTCTTTTTTTGCAGTTTTTGACTGGGGCTGGGTTTGAACCTGACACCTTTGGCATATGGGGCCAGGGCCCTACTCCTTTGAGCCACAGGCACCACCCTATTTTTCTTTTGAGAAGTAAGCCACCTGGAGGCCTCTGCCCTCCTGCTTTATCCTACACTAGAAGCTCTCCAGATCTGCTGACAACTATCATCCTAGGATTTTCATCTTCTTCATCCTGTGAAGACCCTTTCAATTTTACTTGTGAGGCCCAACCTGTTTGGGAAATGCTGTGTCTTTTTCTCTCTTCATTTATTATCTCCCTTGAGTGCAGCATTCTGTACGAACATCTAAGAATTTGTAGATTGTTTGAGATCTTGAATATAAAAAGACATCTTTATTCTACTATGACATTTAATTCTTGGCTTGCCTGGTCATACAATTCCAGAGTTCAATATAATTTTATCTTAGAATTTTGTTGCCTTATCTTTGAGATTCCAGGTTGATTTTGTGAAGCCTTTGATGCCAATGTCATTGATGATTCTTTAAACGTGCCTATTTTTTTTTTCTCAAAAATTCTATTCTGGAGGCTTTTAGGATCATTTTTATAGAGATCAGAAAATTCATGATGAATGACCTCAGCATGGCCTTTTCCTGTGCATTTTTCTGGCCATCTGATTGGCTCCATTAATCTCCAAGCCATTTTTACGGGTATCATAAAAATTTCTCACACTATTTCTATGATGATTACTTTTTTTATTTTTCAAGAAATAATGTTAAATATTAGCATTCTTCTTCTAAAATATAAGTTAAACATTGGTTCTTCTAAAGTAATTAAATGAGATTTTTTTCCTTTTTCCATTTTATCTTTTTGTTGTGGTTCTACTTTTTTTTTTTTTAAGCAGTTTTTTTGGCTGGGGCTGGGTTTGAACCCGCCGCCTCCAGCATATGGGGCCGGTGCCCTCCTTCTCTGAGCCACAGGTGCCACCAGGTTCTACTTTTTAGAAAGGTAAAGTTCTCAACTTTATTTTCCAACTCTTCTATTGAAGTTATATTTCTGCTGCCTAATTTTAATTTTTAATGCCTCATTTTTTTCCAAATATTTCCTCTTCATAGCTTCCTTACACTAAGGATTTAATATTCCCTTACATTTCTTGAGCTTAAAAACTTATGTAGCCAAACCTTTCATTAACATTTCTGTTTCTTCTAAAAGTTTACTTTCATGTTTTTGTTTCTGTTGCCATCTTTCATGTAGGAACTTTTGTCAACTGTCTGTTCATATTTAAGAGTGAGACAATAAAATACTCATTGAAAATTATGTGTGTAGGCCCCACACAGGATGAAATAGTTTGCTACTGATAGAGCAGCATGGTGGCAGCTGGAGGTAGTTGCCAAAATAATTGGTAAGAGTGAATAATGTTTTAGGAAGAAAAAGAAAGTATTTATTGCATAACAAGGCAGGCCCTGTCCTAGTGATTGCAGGCATCATGGAAATGGAAGCCTCTGGGTTTTATACAGACCTTTGAGGAGTGTCACCTGCTTCTTGGAAGTCTCCAAGAGTCTTAATTAACCTTGTTCTCAAAACAGCACACCTGCAAAGTCTTGTCAAGGTCTTAATAACAGCTCACCTTCAGAAATTTTATCACCCTCATTCTCATGATAGCCCAGGTCAACCTGACCCAGATGAATTCAAAATAGTCTAACCGCAGCCATCCATCGGCCCTGCTCATATCTAGTTAACATTACTGGGGTACTGCTGTATGTATATGTCATGTTCTAGGGCTGGTGTTTCTGGGACCTGGTGAAGGGGAGGTGAATTCTAGGGGCTCACAGTTGGGTATATAGGTTGTACTTAAAAGTCCTTTTTTCTTCAATAGCGTGCCAAACTTTGTCCTCTGCTGTCCAGAGCTTCCACAAATTATATACATTCTGGTGTCATGTAGGATTAGGAAAAGGTTGCCACTTAGCTACATGGGATTGGAAAGGGACTCTAGGGATTGAATATCGTTATGCTCAAGTTCAATCAATATCCCTTTTTTAGCCCGACACCCCCTTGTCCCATCAGTCCTTCAGTGATACTTGCTGCTGCTGATTCTTGAGCCTCCCAGGCCTTTGCATAGAACATCTTTTGCTCTTGTGGGCTTCCTCCCTACTATATAGGCCATTAGCAGAACTTAGAAGGCTGAAACTTAACACAATTACTATTGTCCGTTGTCTTTTCACTTTCCAACCTGCAGTAACTTCTCTTTCATTATCTGTCTGAGTTACTATATCCTTTAAAATTATTTACCTTTTATTTTAGTGATTTCAGGAGGAATGAAGAAAACACGTTTTCTCATCTTAAGTTCAATTGGAAGCTGATTATGCATTAGATATGTACCCTCTAATAATCTCTGGGAAAACAATTTGTAAACATTTTAAGGGATGCAATATTCTTTGGAATTAAAATGTTATTTTTCTATTCAAGTTTTCTATATCTTTCTGAATTTGCCTTCCCAATTTATTTGGTAGATCATGCATTTCTTGAATATGTTTATGGCCATAAATTTCAATCATTTCTTTTGCTAAATTTAAAATATTTTTCTCATTATCATTTCTGATTATTTTTCTTCTTTTTTAGATCAGATTTATCAGAGGTTTATCAATTTTATTGTCTTTTTCTACAAAGAAAGATTTTATTTTTTAGTTTAATTGCTTTGTAAAAAATATATTTACAAATGCATTTTTTTCTTTTTCTTAATTATTGTTTTTATTTTCTCTATACATGTACATGTGTTTATTTGGTTTCCACTTTTTGTCTTCACAAAATTAAAGAGGCTTAAAATTTAATAACAATAACAATGTTTAAGATAGGGCTAGAAACAAAAACCATGTAAAGAACGAACGAAGATAAATACAATTGGAAAAGAAATCAGATGATTGCTGCAATGAAATATAAGCAATAATAATAATAATGCAAAAAAAAGTAACATTTACATTTTAGTAAAATGTCAGATAAAAGTATGTTTATCATAGAATGCTTTGACTCTGAGGTTCTGTAGGGAGTCATCAGTAAACTTTTTTTTCCAACTTCTCAAAAAATAGAGAATATTTATTTTTATAAATAAAAATATAAGATAATTTCAAAAAACAGATCACGCCAAATCTTATAGACAATAAAAAAGAATAAATACTTCAAAATCATTCTACTTCATCTAGATATATCTGATATTAAAATTGGAAAAAGTATATTGTTATGAAGGGAAGTTACAAACATACTTCACTTATAAATGAGAATACTACATCCTAAACAACATATTAACAAGTTGAATTAAAAATTATTGTTCAAATAATGTACTTTGGTTAAAATTAAATCCAATTTATTTGGGAATTAGTCACTATTTTCTTTTCTTTTTTTTTTTCCTTTCCCTCATCCCTCCCTCCTTCTCTCTCTGTCTGCTCTCCCCTTCCCCCACCCTACTCCATGTCATTAATTGTCCTCATATCAAAGTTGAATACATAGGATTCATGCTTCTCCATTCCTGTGATGCTTCACTAAGAATTATGTATTCCTCCTCCATCTAGGTTAATACAAATGCTACAAAAACGCCATTTTTTTTTAAATGGCTGAATAGTATTTCATGGTACATACATACCACAGGTTGCCAACCCATTCCTGGGTTGAGGGGCATTTAGGCTGTTTCCACATTTTAGCAATTGTAAATTGAACTGCGATAACAGTCTAGTACAAGTGTCTTTATAATAAAAGTTTTTTTTTTCCTTTTGGATAGGTGCCCAGTAATGGGATTGCAGGATCAAATGGGAGGTCTAGGTTGAGTTATTTGAGGTTTCTCCATACTTCCTTACAAAAAGGTTGTAGTCCCTCCAAGAGTGTAAAAGTATTCCCTTCTCTCCACATCCGCACCATCATCTGCAGTTTTGAGATTTTGTAATATGGGCCGTTCTCACTAGGGTTAGATATCTCAGAGTGTTTTGAATTTGCATTTCTCTAATAATTAGGGATGATAAGCATTTTCTCATACGTTTGCTAGCCATCCGTCTATCTTTAGAGGAGGTTCTATTTATCTCTCTTCCCCACTAATATATGTGATTGTTGGCTTTTTTCATCAGGATTAATTTAAGTTCTCTATAGATCCTAGTTAGTAAGCTTTTGTCTGATACAAAATGTGCAAATATCCTTTCCCATTGGATAGGTTGTCTATTTGCTTTGGGTGTTATCTCCCTAGCCGTACAGAAGCTTTTCAGTTTAATTAAATCCCATTTGTTTATTTTTGTTGTTGTTGCAATTGCCATGGCAGTCTTCTTCATAAAGTCTTTCCCCAGGATGATATCTTCCAGTGTTTTTCCTCTGTTTTCTTTGGGAATTTTCATTGTTTCATGCCTTAAACTTAAGTCCTTTATCCATCTTGAATCAATTTTGGTGAGTGGAGAAAGGTGCAGGTCTAGTTTCAGTCTTTTATATGTGGATATCCAGTTTTCCCGGCACCATTTATTGAATGGGGAGTCTTTCCGCCAGTGGACATTCTTGTTTGGTTTATTGAAGATTAGGTGGTTGTAAGTTATTGGTTTCATTTCCTGATTTTCTATTCAATTCCAAATGTCTATGTCTCTATTCTTGTGCCAGTACCATATTGTCTTGACCATCATGGCATTATAGTGCAGCTTAAAATCTGGTATGGTGATGCCCCTGGCTTTGTTTTTATTACTAAGAACTACCTTAACTATACGGGTTTTTTTTTTCCTGGTTCCATACAAAATGCAGAATCATTTTTTCCAAGTCTGGAAAATAGGATGTTGGTATTTTAATAGGGATGGCATTGAATCTGTAGATTGCTCTGGGAAGTATAGACATTTTAACAATGTTGATTCTTACCAGCCATGAGTATGGTATGTTCTTCCATTTGTTAATGTCCTCTGCTATTTCCTTTCTCAGGGTTTCAGAATTT
>CAUYQV010080925.1:0-10897 GCA_963574575.1 Galagoides demidoff
CATAATATTCTCACTTAAAAAATGGATTATCTGAATATTCTGTTTCACTGATCAATGTACTTCTCTCCTAATGTCAGATCTATAATGGTGTGCTATTGAGGTCACATCCTAATATATAATTAAGTGTTAAATACAGCCTGAATAAAAATGTACCAAAATCCTGTATAAACATACCAAATATAAATGCCAAGAAAGTACATCAGATACTTACCACGGGTTTGATAATGTTGGAAAGAAGTGCTTCAAATGCTTTAGTTTCTTCATCTTTTTCTTAAGAAAAAAAAAAAAAAATTGAATATTAAAAAAAAAGCTTAAATGTAGTCCCTTCTTCCCTTCAAATATGTCTTCTGATATGATGTTGGTATTTGAGACTTTTGTTTTCTAATTATTCCTTTGTTCATACTTAGCAGTTTGTGGCCCGTCAGCATTTTTCTGTGTCAGTTTTTATCTCTACTTTAACTGTGATTAATGCTACCATATGTATACCGTTACAATGGCACCATATGTATACCGTACATATTTATGTGCATACATATATATAGGTATATGAGTGAATCAGTAGGTTTTTTTTTGAAACAGAGTCTCTCTGTGTCACCCTTGGTAGAATATCGTGGTGTCATAGCTCACAGCAACCTCAAATCAAACTCTTGGGCTTAAGCGATTGTCTTACCTTAGCCTCCCATGTAGCTGGGACTACAGGTGTCTGTCACAATGCCTGGCTATTTTTTTCTCCCTTTGATGTATTTGTCATTGTTCCTTAGCAGGCTTGGACCAGGTTCGAACCCACTACCCCCGATGTATGTGGCTGGTGCCCTAACCACTGACCTATGGGTGGTGAGCCAGTTTTTCTTATAGAAAGTATATATTTATTCATAGTTATAAATATATTCTCTCTGGAAAGTTACTTGCCAGTCTCACGCCTCTTAATAAGTTAACAAAGTATGTTTTTATTACATGCCTTAATCATGGTTTCCAAAATAGGAATAATAGGAATATAACCGGCTTGATCATAATTTATAGCTACCACTGATATACATAAAACTTTGGCTTAACTTTTCTGAAAAATTAGTTCTGAAAAGAAAGATTAGGAGTTCTCAAATACATGGAAGAAAACTTTTGTATCTGTTGTTAATTATATATATCTTGAAGCTGTTCCAAGATTATTTTAAATTTGCTGGTGAGAAATGAAGATTTTAAGGAAAAGGAAGGTGGTATAAAGGGTTAACAGAGCCTGGATTTTTACATTTCCCTCAAAGCTGGAAGCATTTTAGTTCCTACTCGTATGTTAATTAGCTGCATTATTTGATAATTCAATATAATAAGAGTATACATTTAGAATAAGCACCTTGAAAGACTGAGAGAGTTGTGGTTATTGGGGATTATGAAATGGCAGGTAAGTATGCTTCATAGTCACTTATGATGAAACTTAAAATTTGACATTATCTACCTTCAGAAGTTAAAACAGATACAGTAGATTTCAAAGAAACCCAAAAGAACACATATGCAGAAATTATAGATGTAAAGATAAGCAGTAGTAAGAGGCTAAACATTATAGTCAAAAGTCCCTGTAACTCTACACAGTAGACGTATGAAAGATAGTCTGTTGTACCCAGCTTCTATTTCCCTTACGGAGATGGAATCTAGTATGTACAAACAGTAATGCTCATGTGGTAAAAGTCACAAGTTAGAAGGACCCAAGGGAAAGAAGGATTTTAAGAGAAAAGTTTTTGAAGAAAGGAATGGAGAATACCCTAGAGCAGGTGTCCTCAAACTGTGGCCTGCCTAGGACATTTATCCTGCCTGCCAGGTGTTTTTGCTGCCACTGCCTGTCCTGCTTAGCAGCCGACTAGTCCTGGGGCCCGCAGTCCGGCCCTCCAATGGTCTGAGGGACAGTAAACTGGCCCCCTGTTTAAAAAGTTTGAGAACCCCTGCCTTACAGTATATACAAGGCTTGGTGAAGGACATAAGTAGTTGCTTATAGGGATTTATTCAAAAAGAAGCTAGGAGAAATAAAGACTTCTGATAAAAACTGGCATAAAGGCTAAGAAATATAACAAAAGGAATCTGGATTAATGTTATCTGAGTTTTCCCATCAATTAGAAGTTGTTCTCAATCAGTAAAATTTATGATACAGATAAAATTGCTAATTGAGTCTTCCCAAATTGTCAAAAGCAGGAGCCCGGTACTAATTTAGGTTCTAGAATATAACCACCCCCCCCACACACACTTTTTGAGCTCTTTTGAGAATACATAAAATGTTTTTTCACATTTAGAAAGGGTTAGGCTATGAATCAAAGGTTTATTTGGACCACGATGAAATGATTGAAAGGTTAGAATATACTTTCAATAGATTAAATAATGACAAAATGAACCAGGGTGAGTATTCAGTTACCTTCAAGTTCTCTATCAATTTGTGTACCACCTTTCCCCTTCCCTGATCTGTTTTTTGCTGATCCTGTGTTTACACCACTAGCATTCTGCCCTTTTATAAGTCCGTTATGTTCATTTGTGGGAGAAGGGCATTTTTGGGGTGATGATGGTGGACTGCTCATTTTATCTTTCTGTGTTCCTTGGCGATCCTTTAATTTTTTCTGCAAACGTTCATACGTTTTACTAGATCTTTCATCTCTAAAGTTGGATCTTCCATGTGTAGAGTGAGCATCTAGGAAGAAATAAAAAACAAATGTTAAAGGATCTCTTTCTCCAAGTAAATTTGTGGCAGAAAAAAAAAGAAGAAAATAAAATAAATCTATTATAAAAAACTTATACAACATTTTGAAGATTTCTGCAACACAAAGCTATTTTTGCATCTCCACTAACTGGCAGAACCAAGCTATGTGATTTCATCATAATTATCTATGTCAAATAAACTTACAGAGACATTTCTTTCTTCCTTCTTTTCCCAACTAACTATTAATCTCCGTGGAAACAACTTGGTGGTATGCTATGATTGTTGTAGGTGAGGAATGAGCTTTGAACTGAACTTTCCCCACGGTTCTTTTTCTTTTACTCTTTTGTAGCCACTACTTTTCACATCATTTTCAACTCAAACATACAAAATAGGTAGAAAGTAAGTTACTGCCTGCCTATATTCCTTTATGACTTAAAAAAGCAAATCATTATGGAAAAAGTTTTAGGACTTCACAAAAAGAAATGAGTTGGAATGCATAATAATAACAGAACCTGTATATAAAGCATTATATCTTCAGATACTGTAAAGTCAAGGTTGTGATTTACAAGAACATATTCATTCTAATAAAAGATGCACAGCAATATAGTAAGGTCAATATGTTCAATAACTATTAATTCTATTGTCTCCAAACTTTATTTTTATTTTATTTTTTCCAGGGTAAAAAGGAGATCTTGTTTAGGAAGAATAAACTTGAGAGAACTTCCGAAGAAAATTAGAAGTGGGTCCCTCTCATGATGGAGAAAAGATTGAGAGACTCATTTTTTATTTTAAATTTAAAATATTTAAATTAAAAAGTTATTATTTTTAAAAGCCTCAATAAAGAAAGTAGTTTTAATTTAGTAGTGTTTTAAGAAAACTAGTACAATATTCTTGAAGTGATTATTATAAGGTCACGTACAATAACTAAGAGTAAAAAATAAGCATGTGGATTATCTACGTATAAAAGAGAAAATGTGGATCTTTACCTGGCACAATATACAAAAATTAACTCTAATGAATTACAGACCCAAATGTAAGAGCTAAAACTATAAAACATAGAAGGAAACACAGGTGTACATTTGTATGACCTTGGATAGGCAATACTTGGTTTGATATGATACCTGAAGCACAATCAAAGAAAGAATTAACTGGACTTCATCAAAATTAAAAACTTTCTTGCAACAAAGCATATCCTGAGTAAAGTGAAAAATCATATGGGATTTTTGCAAAAAATATTTGCAAATCATATAGCTGATAAGGGACTGTATCCAGAATATTTAAAACACTCTTAGAACCCCACTAAGGGATAAATAACCCAACTAAAAATGGGTGAAGAATCCACACAGACACTTCTCCACAAAAGCATACACAAACGGTCAAATGAGCACATCAAAATATGCTTGACTTCAGTTAGTCATTAGGGAAAAGCAAATCAAAACCACAATGAGACCAAAATTCAGACAGGATAGCTATAATTAAAAAACAGATAATAACAAGTTGTGGCAAAAATGTTGAGAAACTGGCACCCTCATACATTGCTGGCAGGAAATAGCCACCGTGGAAAACAGTTTGGGAGTTCTCCTTAGTAAGTTAAACACAGAACATATAACCCAGCAATTCTACTGGGAGGTACAGACACAGTGAAAACGTATGTCAACATAAAAACTTGCACACAATGTTCATATCAGCATTATTTATTGACAGAAAAGTGAAAACAACACAAACATCCATCAACTAATAAATCAACAAAATGTGGTATTATTCACAGGATGTAATATTAGCACATTACAAAAAGGAATGAAGCACTCCTACATGACAACACAGATGAACCTTGAATATGTTGTATTAAAACACAAAAGGCCATATATTGCATGAACATTTATCTGAAATGTTCAGAATAGGCACAGAGACAGAAAGGAGATTAGGATACGGAGTGGGAAGAACAGAGGATTAGGAATGATTAACAGGCACAGAGTTTCTTTATGAGAACATACAAATGTTCTGGAATTAGACCATGATAGTGAATATGGGATATAGTGAACAGACTAAACACCACTGAATTATACCGCTGGGGAATGGTATGTCAATTGAATCCTCACAAAAAGTAAAAAAAAATAAAAAAAAAAAAGTAAAAAAAAATAGCAACTATAATCAATTAGCACTTATTTTTAAAATATAGTTATTCTTTTGTAGTTTATCTATTATTCAAGATATAAACAGTATGTTATAGTAGAAAGAGTAGAAACTTTATTATCAAACAGAACTGAGAGGCTTAAAATCCTTAGCAACTAGCAATGTGACCTTGCAGAAATTACTTAACATTTCTGAGCCTTAGCTTCCTCCATTTGTATTTTGTAATAATACATTTATGAACACAGTGTCTAGCAAGATTCAGGCCCAATAATGGTATTGCTAACAGTGAAATGTTGGGTCAGGTCCCACTCTGCATGGGAAAGGGGTTACAGAGGCAGCTACTGGTTAGAAAAGCAGCACTGTCAGGTGTGAGGATCTGGTAGTAGACTATCTGGCTTATAACCTCAAATATCGTATGACGGTTGCCCTCCACCACTGGGTTGCCCTCCACCACTGCGTAACTAGTCTGTGGATTTGTGCCCTTCGCTTTGTTTCACATCATTGTGAATCACATCCATGTATTCTAAAGAATATCCCTGCTGAGTAACAATGAGTTTTAAGAACACAAAACAGTAATAACGGCAATATCTAGTTTTTCCTTATAGTTTTCTCAAACACATTTGAAAAAACTAAGTCACAATTAGCAGGAAACAAAATATAATTTGCAGTATAAACTCTTGCTACTGAAAAGTATGTGTGTTGAATCACATTGCATGAGCCTAACTGACCTTTCAGAAAGACAGAACCTTAAGCCATTCCCAGACCTATTGAACCAATCTGGATTACTTGGCTAAAGGAAACAAGTTTAAAAATATATACTATTGGCTGCGCCTGTGGCTCAAGTGGCTAAGGCGCCAGTCACATACACCTAAGGTGGTGGGTTCGAATCCAGCCTGGGCCCGCCAAACAACACTGACGGCTGCAACCAAAAAATAGCCAGGTGTTGTGGCATGTGCCTGTGGTCCCAGCTACTTGGGAGGCAGAGGCAGGAGACTCGCTTGAGCCCAGGAGTTGGAGGTTGCTGTGAGCTGTGATGCTAAGGCACTCTACCCAGGGGGACAGCTTGAGGCTCTGTCTCAAAAAAAAAAAAAAAAAAAATATATGTATATATATATATATATACTATTGGTTTAAAAATATATATCTCACATATCCACTATTTACAGGCTGTGCTGCTTAATTTAAATTTTATATTTAAAGTTATTCTTCTGTAAATTTAATAAGCATAACAGAAAGGCACTGTTAAGTGCCAGAAAAACAAAACAATGATGAATAAAACAGATTCAGTTCTTTTTTTTTTTTTTTTGAGACAGAGCTGTCCCCCTGGGTAGAGTGCTGTGGCATCACAGCTCACGACCTCCAACTCCTGGGCTCAAGTGAGTCTCCTGCCTCTGCCTCCCAAGTAGCTGGGACCACAGGTGCCCACCACAATGCATGGCTATTTTTTTTTTTTTTAGTTGCAGCCATCATTGTTGTTTGGCGGGCCCGGGCTTGATTTGAACCTGCCACCTTAGGTGTATGGCTGGTGCCTTAGCCACCTGAGCCATAGGCACCGAGCCAACAGATTCAGTTCTTAGGGAATTTATAGTCAAGGGAAACAGATGTACAAATAACAACAAAATAGAAAATGTATTAAGTTCTGTGAAACAAACAAATATGGTTCAGTGCTAGAGATTGATATAATAAGTCACTGAAGATTGATCTGGAAGCTGAAACATAAAAAATTAAAGGAACTCTTTTATGGAAGAGGGAAGAGCCATGTGCAGAGCCACTGAGGTAAAGAAGGGCTTGGGAGTTTTGAAAAACTGAAAGAGCAGGGGTAAGCAATGGGACAAGGCAGTCAGTGGCTTAGGACAGGGTCTTGCCAGAGCAGTGGTTCACAACCAGGGCTTATTTTGGTTCCTAGGGGTCATTTGGCAATGTCTGGAAATATTTTTAGATGTCACAGTATCCAAAATGTTGTGTGAGGAATTAAAGTTGTGTGCTACTGGCATTAGCGGGTAGAGGCCAGGGATGCTGCCACACATTCTAAATGCACAGTTTTGTTTTCCACTACGAAGACTGATCGGTCCCAAAACATCAACAGCGGCACACTTGAGAAACTTTGGTGTAGGGGAAGTGCTTAGGATTTTACTCTAAATGCAATGAGAAGTCACTGAAACCTTTTAAATAGGTAAGTTTGATTAAAGTAATATTTTAAAATGATTATTGTGGCTCAGAATGGATCATTAGGGACAAGAATGGAAGCAGAAAACCAACTGAAGTTCTGCTGGTGAAGTTGTCCTGCCAAGAACTGGTGGACTGAATCTGAGCAGCAATGGAGAGTAGTAGATAAAACTGGGAAACATCCAAAAATTAAACCTGTGGTGATTGCTGTGGGGGTTGAAAGAGGAGAAATCAAATTTGACTGTCCGGCTTCTATGTGAGTAGTCTGGGTGGCCCGGGCACCACCTACTAAGAGGAAGACGACAGAGAAAAAGCAGGTTCTGGGAATCCACAGTTGAGATTTCTGTTTTAAAAACGTTTTGACTCGACAAGGACAAAACGTCCAGTGGAGTTATCAAGAAGGCACTTACAAATAAGTCTGGGGCTCAGAGGTGAGGTTTTAGCTGAAGATATAAATTTGAGAGGTGTCAGTATATAGGTGGTGTTTGAGAACACAAGAAAGGTTGAGATAATTATTTTGTGTGAGCATTCTATTCCCCAAATTTATGAACTTCGTGAGGGCAGATCTTAGGCCTTATTCTGGGTTTAGTTTTGTTTTTAATTTTTAAATCCCTCACAGAACCCAGCACCCACCCACTTGTATAGTGGCATTACAGCCTCCTTCAGGATTTTAACATGGCATGGTTACTCCTGTCTGAAAATTTCCTCAGAGCCCTGACAGCAGGAAACAGAAAAAGACCTCTTGTTTGAGTGTGGCCCCACTAAATACTGCTGCACAATATAAGTTACTTTCTCTCTTTGAATTTTTGTTTATTCACCTACCTTGAAGGTTGATCATGAGGAAGAAGTGCCTAACACAATGCCTGGGTAACAGAAAAATTGCTGCGATATCATTGTCGTTAAGTCTGCTTTTCCTTTGATGGCATATGACGCTATATTGAATCAATTATCTCCAAGCAAAGAATAGCCAACTCAAAAACACCAGAATGTTTTTAGGTGTCTTACCTACATCTCCATATACTTGTGAAGACTGATACTGTGGCATATACTGTGTTGCCATATCTCCAGCTCCAGTCACTGGTGAGTACATATGACGTGGTGGAGGGGGCATCATGGTTGGGACAGGAATGAAACCAGGCAGGGGAGGGTGTGAAGAACGGTGAATGACTGTATGACCACCAGGGTGAAACTCTGGTGCCTGAGGAACCACAACAACTCTTCGAACACCATTGTCTTCAATAACCTACAAAATGAACATTAGATTAAAAGTTTATTTTGTAGGATATAAACAATTCATTTGACATGTTATGTGAAGAATTTTATACCATTAGAAATTAATTAAGAATTTTAGAGATTGGCTAGGTGGCTCATGCATGTAATTCTAGCACTCTGGGAGTCTGACGAGGGAGGATGGTTTGAGTTCAGGAGTTTCAGACCAGCCTGAGCAACAGTAAAACACCATCTCTACTACCAACAGAAAAAGAAAAAATTAGCTGGGTGTTGTTGTCGGCACCTGTAGTCCCAGCTACATAGAAGGCTGAGGCAAGAGGATCACTTGGACCCAGGAGTCTAAGGTTGCTGTGAGCTAGGCTGATGCTATGGCACCCTAGCTTGGGTGACAGAGTGAGACTGTCTCAAAAGAAAAAAAAAATTGAGGTTAATCTGAAAAGAATTTCTTAAATACTTTAGGTAGATATCAATTAGAATTAAATAATATCAAGTAGCTTCTGCTATATAATTCACAAACATTTAAAAACAGTGAAGAGACTAGCTAAATAATAAGCTAGAAACAAATAGGCATCCATCCTATTTGTTATGTGCATTTAATAATATAATAATTTTGGTTTAAACATAAGAAGGTCAGAAATTAATTTCCTTTGCTATATTTTGAGAGGGGTTAGAGGTAAAGAAGTTGTGGAAAGACTAAATAGGAGGAAAAAAAGAACAAACTGAGTCCAGACTCCTAAAGATCAACCACATATCAGAATTTAGACACAAAATTCTTATGACCATGACTAGAACAATTTTTTTTTATTAGACAGTCTCAAGCTGCAGAGTGCCATAGCGTCATAGCTCACAGCAACCTTATACTCCTGGGCCCAAGCGATTCTTTTACCTCAGCCTCCCAAGTATCTGGGACTAAAGGCACCCTCCACAACGCCCAGCAATTTTTTGGCCCAGGCTGGATTCGAACCTGTCAGCACTGGTGTATGTGGCTGGCATCCTCGCTGTCTGAGCTACAGGCGCCAAGCCAACTAGAACCATTTTAACAGTCGATCATTTCAAGGAAAACAAACACCAAATATATAAACTTTCAATTAAGAAAAATGTCTGTGGCTTTAAGGCTTAGAAATTACACATTTTAAAAATAAGTATCACACTGTGGAACTAGATTTTTTAAAATGCTAAGAATTATTACCTTTGAATCTCACTAGAGCTGCAAAGACACACAGAAATCCTAAAAAACTGTAAGACTTTATTTCAAGATTAGGAGTCCCTCCACTAAAATAAGGCCCTTATCCTTTGACTTAAATAATAACTAAGAAATAACACAAATGGCTAATAATACTTTTCCTTAGGAAAGGGAAAATGATTACAACATGAAGTGCTAATTTAAAGGCAACTTTTGGGGTGGTGCCTATAGCTCAAAGGAGTAGGGCGCCGACCCCATGTGCTGGAGGTGGCGGGTTCACACCCAGCCCTGGCCAAAAACTGCAAAAAAAAATAAAAATAAAAATAAAAATAAATAAAGTTTTGATTTTGAAGAAGGCAAAGTTTTATTATGTTTAAGGACAGAAAACATCATATATAAACATCTATGTGCTTGGTAGGCACATGTATACTATAAAACATACTTACTTAGGTAAAGATTAAGCCTCAGTTACAAATATTACAGACTGTTAAAAGATCCTTACTTACTGGAATATGCCAAACAATTCACTGTCTTTCATGTAAACCACGTGAACCACAATGTCTTGCTTCCAGTTAAATAGATAACTCCTTTTTCTCCTTATTTAAATCAGTTCTGAATTTAAGTCTCAGCCAAGTGCAGATGAGTGATGGAAGTGGTCATATCTAGAACCCTAGCAGAAGAGAATCTGGGTGCTATTTGCAACTTTTTAGCCTCTAATGCTTAAAGTGGATTCTGAGTAAGCCAAAACACCGGATCTATCAAGACATTGTCTTCATCTTTATTGTTTTCTGATTTACAAATCTTAAGACTCCCCACTTTTGATAGGATTATGTTTTGTATTTATCCAACTTGGTTTCAAAGTACCTTCTTAGTGGTATCTTTTTTTTTTTTTTTTTTAAGAGACAGAGTCTTTCTTTATCGACTTTGGTGGAGTGCTGTGGAGTCACAGCTCACAGCAACCTCCAACTCCTGGGCTTAGGTGATTCTCCTGTCTCAGCCTCCTAAGTAGCTGGGACTACAGGCGTCCACCACAACACCTGGCTATTTTTTATAGCAGTTTGGCTGGGGCCGGGTTTGAACCCGCCACCCTCGGTATATGGGGCCGGCGCCCTACTCACTGAGCCACAGGCGCTGCCCGGCATCTTTCTTATGTACCAAATTCTAAACCCTTAACTGCAATCAGGCCAGTACAGTAAAAACTTGTCTTCAGGTTGGGCACCAGTAGCTCAACTGGCTAAGGCGCCAGCCACATACACTAGAGCTGGTAGGTTCAAATGCAGCCTGGGCCAAGAACAATGACAACTACAACCAAAAAAATAGCTGGGCACTGTGGTCCCAGCTACTTGGGAGACTGAGGCAAGAGAATCGCTTAAGCCCAGGAGTTGGAGGTTGTTGTAAGCTGTGATGCCACAGCACTCTACCCAGGGTGACAGCTTGAGGTTCTCTGTTTCAAACAAAACAAAACAAAACAACAGGCTCGGCGGCTGTGGCTCAAGTGGCTAAGGCGCCAGCCA
>CAUYQV010080926.1:0-11728 GCA_963574575.1 Galagoides demidoff
CACCCTATACATAGTTTTTTTTTTAAATGTATTATATTTGTAAATTGTACTTATGTTGAAATTAAAAATATATATTACAATACTATTTTTGCATTCTATGAAAATTTTTGTTGCTCCATATAGACCAAATTTTTAATTAAGAACCCCACCCTACCACTACCCCCCAATGGTGTCCCACTTTACCAATGTTAAAATCTGGTCACCTTACACTTAGGCCTAGAGAATAGGAGCGGGGTGAGGTTCCTGTCCAGCTGAGTGGAGGAATACTGTATCAAAAGGACTAGTCAGGAGCAAAACCAAGTTCTCTGGCCAACAGCACTGAGCTCTTTTCATAACCTAAGACTGATGTTTCCATTTGTTTACTTATCAATTTGTTACTTTTAAGGTGTTTCCCATGATTGCTCTCCCCTCTCTCCGCCCACATGTGCAATGTGGAAGGCTTCAAGATTCTCCATGTCATCCTCATCTCTGCCATTTGTAGTTTAATAGATGTGCTGCCAACATAAGCAGTCTCCTTGCTCTGACCTGATAAGAGCACAATGCTATCAGCTCCAGAAAGCTGTGACTTCCCACTGTGAGCAAAGCATTGGAAAAAACAGGACCTTTGGCATCAGATAATCGTGGGTGTGATCTGAACTCCATTATCAATGGCTGTGTGAACTTGGTAAATTATTTAACCCCTGAAAGTCTCCTTAAAGGAAAACAACAATATTTACCCTTTTACTTTTATTTATTTATTTATTTGGTTTGTTTTTGAGACAGAGTCTCACTCTGTTGCCATAGGCTAGAGTCCCATAGAGTCATCATAGCTCACAACAACCTCAAACTCCTTGGTTTAAGTGATACTTCTGCTTCAGCCTCCTGAGTAGCTGGACTATAGGCCCACCATAATGCTGCAAATTTTTCTACTAAAAATTTTTCTGTTTTTAGTAGAGATGAGTTTATTCTTGCTCAGGCTGATCTCAAACTCCTAGCTCAAGGGATCCTCCCACCTCAGCCTCCCAGAGTGCTAGGATTACAGACCTGAGTTGTGATGACTAGCCAGTAGTTATTCTTCTCTCTTTTTTTTCTTTTTTTGAGACAGAATCTCACTTTGTTGCCCTTAGTGGAGTGCTCTGGCATCATAGCTCACAACAACCTCCAACTCTTGGGCTCAAGTGATTCTCTTGCCTCAGCCTCCCAAGTAGCTGGGCTAATAGGTGCCCACCACAACACCCACCTATTTTTAGAGACAGGGACTCACTCTGGCTCAGGCTGGTCTTGAACCTGAGAGCTCAGGGCAATCTACCTGCCTCGGTTTCCTGGAGTGCTGGGATTACAAGCATGAGCCACCACACCCAGCCCAATATTTATTCTTGACTTTTATGAGGATTAGATAAGAAGTACAAAATGAAGGTTCAAAATCACTAGCTCCCGCCTTTCCTTTCTTCTTTCCTCTATCCTCTTACCCTACCTTCCTCTCCCCTCCTTGTCAAAAGAAAGGAAACCAAAGAAAGAAGAGAAAGGACGGTGCCCAGGTCTCTGACTCTCTCCATTTCCATCCCTATTAAAACATATCTGTCTTACTTGACCAGGCAAGGCCTGCCTACGGACTGTACAACTCTGTGGGGCACTGGAGGTAGCTCACCTGGTCAACATCCTTTGTGGGATTTAACTAATTTCTGCAGGGTTTTGATTGACAGAAGTCATCTTCTTCTTTGGATTTCTAGAAAGGTGTGCCATGTGCCATGTGGGTGATGGGCCAGCTTAGGCCAAATCTAGCCATAGTGATTCTTTCATCCTGGAGAAGCTCATTACAGATAAGGCTTTCTTACTGCATTAAGATAAATAAAAATGGTATAAGAGATTTCAACTCAGTACAACCATTCTTTTTTCTAAAGGCAGATGCTGAATTCTAGAAAAGTATAACCTTTATGCAAAGACATTTTGAGCTTCTAAACAGTTTGCCTGTGGTCCTAGGTATCCCATTCCTGCTTTGAGATACCCTAACCTCACACCTTGGAATTAGATCTCTTATGTTTGCATTTGACACATACCGCTTCTCCTGTAAGAGTGGGCTACCAAAGAATCATGCACAGTACAGTGGCTAAGAACACAGCTGAAGACAGAACCCTTCTTGTGACTTTCAGCAGGTAATTGAACTCTCTCTAGGCCTTAGTTTCCTCACTGTAAAATATGGGACAGCTAATGAGCTGCTGTAAAAATTGAGCTAAGGCCTAATGATAGGGTCAAATGCACTGACCTGCCCAGGCAGAACTGACCTACCCAGGAAACAATGTACCAATCCTGTCCCCTGACCCTTTAAATCCCCATCTACCACAACCTATGTGTGGAATTCCTTTCTGATTTCACCCCACCCGTACTCAATTGGAATAAAGACCACATTGCCGGACGGCACCTGTGGCTCAGTAGGTAAGGTGCTGGCCCCATATACCGAGGGTGGCAGGTTCAAGCCTAGCCCAGCCAAACTGCAGCAACAACAAAAAAATAGCTGGGCATTGTGGCGGATGCCTGTAGTCCCAGCTACTCAGGAGGCTGAGGCAAGAGAATCACCGAGGCCCAGGAACTGGAGGTTGCTGTGAGCTGTATGACACCACAGCACTCTACTGAGGGCCATAGAGTGAGACTCCATCTCTTAAAAAAAAAAGAAAAAAGAAAAAGAGAAATAGCCAGGCATTGTGGTGGGCACCTGTAGTCCCAGCTACTTCAGAAGCTGAAGCAAGAGGATTGCTGGGGGATGGGAGGGGGGAGGTCAGATGGAGGTGAGGGTGAATGGTGAGATCACACCTATGGTGCACAATGCAAGGGTATGTGTTGAATCTATTAGTATAGAGTATAAATGTCTTAATACAATAATTAAGTAAATGAGATGAGGTACATATTAAAAAAAAGTCTAGAAATGCATGATGTTGATGGTTGCACTATAGTAAGAGTATACATAATGCTATTGAATTGTACACTTAAAATGCTTAAATGGTAAGTTTTTAAATATTTTCCATCTTATATAAATGCATCTATATTTACAAAAAAAAAAAAAGAAAAAGGATTGCTGGAGCCCAGGAGTTGGAGGTTGCTGTGAGCTTTGATGCCAGGCCCTCTAGCCTGCAGGAACAGAGCAAGACTGTCTAAAAAAAAAAAGTCTAAAGTAAACACTGATCAGACTAAAGCAATGACAATTGAGTGGAGAGAACAGAATTCTGACAGTCCATTTGTTCTTCCGTCCTGTTTTGTTGCAGCACGGTACGTTACAATACGGAGATTGCTAATGCTGCACATTCTTTAGCGTGCAGTACAAATCTGATAATAAGGATTAATGAACCAGGCCCATCGGTCAGGAAAAGCAGGCTGCACATCAACACTGGCTGGAATATCTATGTCCACTGGCTTTGTTAATGCTCCAGAAGCCTGGGGCCCATTCTGGGAACTTTTCCTCTGTCTCCCCACTCCATATCTAACAAAAGAATATAGACATTTCTTCCAACTTTGCTCTTTGCCAGGAAATTCAATAAACCAGCCTTTCAGAATATTAACAGAAGATAATTAATTACACACTATATAAATTGCACACTATTTTAAGTTGCACCCGAACTTGTAGACACTCTGTATGTAGACGTTTATCTGAAGCTTCCTGAAAAAATACTTTAAACAAAATAATGCCCACAATTTACTAGTACCTTCTATGTCATCATTGTATTTAACTACTAAAGAGATCCCAGGAGGATAATAATTTCTTCTTCTTAAAAGAAAAGAAAAAACTAAAGATCTGCATGCTTAAATGCTTTGCCCAAAGGACCTTCTGCCCAGTACAGAGGGAAAGCTTTCTAAAGCCCAGACCCTCTAGGACACTGTGCGGCCAGAAGATAAACTCTTTTCTGTCCAAAAATCACACACTCAGCAGAAAAACATATCTAAAGAACAATGGCAAAAATGTCCTGCATTTGATGAAAAGTATCAGGGTTCCTCAAACTTTTTAAATAGGGAGCCAGTTCATTGTCCCTCAGACTGTTGGAGGGCAAGACTGTGGGCCCTGGGACCAGTCAGCTGCTAAACAGGACAGGCAGCGGCAGCAAAAACACACAGCATAACACAGATAAATGTCCTCAGTGGGCTGAATGTGGCCTGTGGGCCGTAGTTTGAGGATGCCTGATCAAAACACTAAGCAAACCAGAAGCAAGAGAACTAGAAAGAAAAGCACACATAGGATATCACAGTCAAACAGTAGAAAAGCAAAGAGCAAATTTTGAATGCAGAGAAAAAAAGACACATCACAAACATGAGAAAAAAAATAAGAATGATTTCTGAATTCTCATTAGATACAATGGAGACCAGAACACAATGAGATGGCATTTTTTATTTTTATTTATTTATTTTTATTTTTATTTTTGAGACAGGGTCTCAAGCTGTTGCCCTGGGTCATAGAATGCTGTGGGTGTCACAGCTCACAGCAATCTCAAACTCTTGGGCTTAAGTGATTCTCTTGCCTTAGCCTCCCAAGTGGCTGGGACTATAGGTGCCTGCCAGAACACCTGGCTATGTTTTGGTTGTAGTTGTCACTGTTGCTTGGCAGGCTCAGGCTGGATTCAAACCCACCAGCTCTGGTGTATGTGGCTGGTACCTTAGCTGCTGAGCTACAAGAGCCAAGCCAACATTTTTTTTTAGAGACAGAGTCTCACTTTGTTGCCCTCAGTAGAGTGCTGTGGTGTCACAGCTGACAGCAACCTCCAGCTCTTGGGCTTAGGTGATTCTCCTGCCTCAGCCTCCCAAGTAGCTAGGACTACAGGTGCCTGCCACAACGCCCAGCTATTTTTTTGTTATTGTTGTTGCACTTTGGCAGGGGCTAGGTTCAAACCCACCACCCTCCATATATGGGGCCAGCGCCCTACTCACTGAACCATGGGCTCTCCCCCCTCTCCCCGCACTGAGCCAGCATTTTTTAAAGGAAAAACTAGGAAAAAAAAAACAACAACAAAACTGTCAACCTAGAATTTTCTATCCAGCAAAAATATCTTAGGAGTGAAATAAAGATATCTTCAAATAAAGGGGAGGTGGGAGAATTTGTTCCCAGAAGCCTCCCACTATAAAAAATGCTAAAGGATGTTTTACAGGCTGCAAAAAAATATTATAACACATTAAAACTTGACCTATAGAAAGTGAAGAAAAGCATCACGTCCTTGTGCTTTCCCGGTTGCCTGACACAGTTCTGATAGCTGGAGGCAGCATTCTGACGTCTAAGAAAGTTTGAGGAAAAAGGAGAAACTGAAATATTTTCATGTAATAAAGCAATATCATATGTTATAAAGACAGAGAGATTGTTTCCTGTTTTTTATGTGTTTAGAATTTTTCCAGGGTTAGTCTTTTGCTTTTTGTTTTTATATCTTTTGCTATCCAAACTTCTAAATTTTGTCTACTTATCTTTCTTTGTGTTATTTTCCTAATTGCTTTTGTCTTTTGAAAGTTTTTCCTGATCAGAGATTAGTCATTTATTCATACAAAATATGATTTTAGACCTTCTTTTATATCCAGTTATTTAGTTTAACCCAAATTTATTCTAACACATGCAGTGAAGTAAGAATACTCATCGCCCTCACTACATGGCCAGTTTCCTGACACCATTTGTTGAGCAATCCATCCCTTTCCAACTGACTTGTGATGAGTCCTTAATCAGATGTTAAGCTTACACTTATAATGCTTGCCCTATTTAGGCTCTTACACTGAATTTTTGTTAATTCAGTATTAATGCAATTTTAATTTGGAAAGCTTTGTGGTGTAGCTTGTTTTCAAGCAGAGAAATTCTTCCCTTTTCCCATTTGTCTTCCTAAAATTCCTACCCTTCAAACCTATTTATTCTGAGGATCATTTTGCCACATCCTGCCCTGCCACACACAGAACTCTGGAATGTTGAATAAAATGTCTTTAAAAGTACACAGTAATTTGAAAAGAATTTGTACTTTTTCTGTAGTCTTTTTTTCCCCTGGGAATGTAAACTATCTCTCAACTAATCAGGTACAGGCCAGAAAGTAAGCTGAGAACCTACTAATATTGATGAATTTAATAGGAGACACTTCCTCCTGCATTTAGCTGGGGCCCCAAGAGTGACATTCCATGTCAGGGTGAAAAAAAAAAAATATATATATATATGAAAATATATGTGTATATATCTATATATATGCATATGGAAACAATGGAGAAACTTATCTTGAATTTGCTCTTTACGATGCATTGGTGGGGTAAAAGCAATCTCTACTGGGAATTCATAATCTCACTCTGGCCCCCATGTAAATTTTGGTACAAATTCATACCAGTAGCAATCTGAACAACTTCAAGCTAGAATTATATAAAATAGTCCTTGGGCTGGGTGCTGTGGCTCATGCCTTTAATCCTAGCACTCTGGGAGGCTGAGGTGGGTCAATAGCTTGAGCTCCTGGGTTCAAGACCAGCCTGAGCAAAAAGCGAGATCTCATTTCTACTAAAAATAGAAAAACTGGCTTGATGCCCATAACACCGTGGTTACTGCACCAGCCACATGCACCAAGGCTGGCAGGTTTCAGCCTGGACCCGGCCAGATGAACAACAATGACAACTGCCACAAGAAAATAGCCAGGCATTGTGGTGGGCTCCTATAGTCCCAGCTACTTGGGGAGGTGAGGTAAGAGAATCACTTAAGCCCAAGAGTTTGAAGTTGCTGTGAGCTATGACACTAACATACTCTACAGAGGGCAACATAGTGAGACTCTGTCTCAAAAATAAATAAAAAATAAAATAAAATAAAAATAGAAAAACTGAGGCAAAAGGATCACTTGAGCCCAAGAGTTGGAGGTTGCTGTGAGCTATGACACCACAGCACTCTACCCAGGGCTACAGCTTGAGACTCTGTCTGAAAAAAAAAATAGTCCCAGATTAGCAATGCCTCCAAGGTGCTGGCAAAAGCAAACACAAATTCTGCCCGGGGGAACTTTACCTTCAAACTGAGGCCTTGAAAATTTCCTTCAAATAAGTGTCTAAGGAAAATGTGCAGCTCATAATTTTAAAACCAACTAACGCAGAAAAAAAAATGTCATAAGCAATAACAAGAGATTATAGAAACAGATGTGCCAACACTTTAGATAAAGAAGTACCAGAACTGGCTTGGCACCCATAGCTCAGTGAGTAAGGGCGCCAGCTACATACACCAAAGCTGGTAGGTTTGAGCCTGGCCTGGGACTGCTAAACAACGACAACTGCAACCAAAAAATAGCTAGGCGTTTTGGTGGGTGCCTGTAGTTCCAGCTGCTTGGGAGGCTGAAACAAGAGAATGGCTTAAGCCCAAGAGTTTGATGTTGCTGTGAGCTGTGATGTCACAGCCCTCAAGAGAGGGCAATATAGTGAGACTCTGTCTTAAAGAAAAAAAAAAAGTACCAGACCTAATATAACAATCTTGTTGATGTTTACAGATGAAGCCAGAAAAGTGGTCTGTAAGGTGGAGTCAGAGTGTCTAAGCTGAAGCAGCACAGCTGACCTAGTCTGCTCGGCTCACATTCTCCCCCCCAACCCTCGTTATCTAGTTAACGTTTCACTATAATTGTGCGTAGTCACACATAGACAATAGGTGTTGTGATATTGGTAGAGTAAAGGTTACTTTGATAATATCATGCTTTCTCTGATGATTCTTTTTAAGATATTATTAAAATGAAAACCACCTTTCTGTTGTTTAAACATTTTGCATTGCTGAATGGAGATTACTTGGATGTTCCTTCCTATCAGATAAAGTTAAAAATTTCTAGGTGGTTTCCTTGAATTTCATTATACAAGTTATTAGCATTGTAACTGTGGCAGAACAGAATTGAGAGGCTACTCCCGCTGTCCTCCAGAATTGCTGCCCTTCTGACAAATATAACTTGTTGGGACCTAAATCCTGTCCCTGTATGTTGGCTGGACCCTCTTTGTCCGGTAATACTAGGGTTAAATAAGTGAAACAGAAACTTGAAAAAAAAAATGAAATGGAACTGTGGAAATGAAACATGTAATCACAGAAACTAAAATCTCAGTTGATCACACCCATTAGAATAGCTATTATCCAAAAAATTAAAAACTATGAAGTGTTAGTGAGGATGTAGAGAAATTGGAATACTTGTATTTTTAGTAGGGATGTAAAATTGTGCAGCTACTAAGGCAAACAGCATTACAGGTCCTCAGAACAGGCAACCTGGAATTCCCATTTGAGCCAGCAACCCCACCTCTGAGTATATACACAAAAGAAATAAAGGACTCAAACAGATACAGTCATGTGTCACTTAATGACAGGAATATGTTCGGAGAAATGTGTCAGTAGATAATGTTCTCATTGTGTGACCATCACATAAACCAAATGGTGTAATAGCTTGCTACACACATAGTGTAGCCTACTGCTCCCAGGCTACAAAACTGTACAGCACGTTACTGTACTGAATACTGAAGACCATTCAACACAATGGTAAGTATTTCTGCATCTAAACATATCTATACATAGGAAAGGAACAGTAAAAATATAGTACAAAATATTTTTTTAAAACAGCACATACCTGTATAGGGCACTGACTATGAACGGAGCTTGCAGGACTGGAAGTTGCTCTGGGTGAGTCAGTGAGTGAATGTGAAGGCCAAGGATACTGCTGTGCCCCACTGTAGACTTTACAAACGCTGTACACTCAGGCTACAGTAAATTTACTAAACATAAAGTAACGCCCTACAACATGACAGGGGCTGTGATGTCAGTAGGCAATAGGAATTTTTCAGATCCATTATAATCTTACGGGACCACTGTCTTATATACAATCCACTGTTGACCAAAATGCCTTTATGTGACACATGACTATATTCAGACACCTGTATTCACTGCAGCATATTCATAATAGCCAAAAGGTAGATGCCATTTATCCATCAACAGATGAATGGGTAAGCAAAATGTGATGAAGGAGCTCAGGAACTTTCACCCCGCAATACGACTTCTTGGGATAAAGAGCTTTTTGAATTAAAGGCCCTTAGAGATCAACAGGCATTGGAATGAACTTTCTCTCTATCTGGCATAAACTGGACAGACCCATCCAAAAGAACAATGGGCTTCTCTTTCCCTCCCTCTTATCTATGACAGGAGAGAAGAGCAAGAATGCAACCAGACTTGGCCAAAATCATTTTAAATATAATACCTGGTTCTCAGGTGAGTCTTCAGATCAATCTGTTTCCCCCCACACATTCATTCTCCCGAGTAGCTACTTATCTCACTAGTTAAGGAGCTCAGGAAATTTCACCCCCAAATGACTCCTTGGTATAAAGAATATTTTGAATTATAAGTCCTTCAAGATCACGAAAGGACTGGCAGGGCTTTCCGTCTAACTACGTAAACTGGATTGACTGACCAGAAGGTCCAAGGGCACAATTGACTTCCCTTTCCCTGTTATCTCACTATATTACAGGAAGGAGGATCAGGAATACAACCAGACCGGGCCCAAATCATGTAAATATAATACCTGTCCCTCAGGTTAACTTAATTTGTAAAGAGAATCATTTACAAGTCAATCTGTTTTCCCCATCCATTTACCCTCCCTAACACTATTTACTCCCTGCAAACAGAATTACCCTTACTCCTGGTCTACCCTTCCCTTCTAAAAGGTGTATATTAAAATATGTACATACCATGGGAATATTGGGTAATCATTCTGTGATTCTCCCCATGTGCATAGTAAATAAACTTTTCTCTTATTAATCTGCCTTAATCGTGAGTTGCTCTTTCAGCGAACTTTCAGAGGAAAGGACAAATTTCTCCTCACAACTATAGTGGACTAAATCTCAAAGCTACTCCTCTTCTTCTTTTTTTTTTTTTTTCATCTTGCCCCTTATTTGTGAAACAACATCTAGACTTCCCCCCGTCAAAAATCAAAGACCATAAATATTCTCACTTTCTGCTCTTTCCGCAAGGCAAACAGATACTTCTAGTTTCTTTTCTTATTTATTTATTTATCTACTTATTTATTTAAGACAGTGTCTCCTTCTGTTGCCCTGGGTTGAGTGCTGTGACCTCATAGCTCACAGCAACCTTAACCTCCTTGGTTTGAGCAATCCTCTTGCATCAGCCTCCTGAGTAGCTGGGACTACAGGTGCCCACCACAACGCCTTGCTCATTTTTCTATTTTTAGTAGAGTTGGGGGTCTCTGCTGTTTCTCAGGACAGTCTTGAACTCCTGCGCTCAGGCAATCCTCCTGCCCTACCCGCCCAGAGTGCTAAGATTCCAGGTGTGAACCACTGTGCCTGGTCAATTGCTTTCTTTTGTTTTTTAAATAGTAACAAGTTACTCATTTTTTTAAAATTTCAGATTAATATGAGGGTACAAATGATTAAATTAGATTGTTTGTGTTCCTCAGGTAAAGTTCAAGTTGTAGTTGAGCCCTTCATCCAGGAGGCGTGCTGTATATACCCTTTCATTGTGCCCTTTAGGTGAGAGCTCACCATTCTCCCTCCCTCATTCCTTTCCTCATCTCCTCCCTGCTCCCCTCCACTGGAATATACTTGTGTTTTCTCTCTTGTGACTGTGTAGTTGTTTTTCCATTAGTTTCATATTAGTATCGAGTACATTGAATACTTGCATTTCCATTCTTGTGACACTTTGCTAAGAATGTGTTTCACCTCCATCCAGGTAAATACAAAAGATGTAAAGTCTTTACCTTTTTATGGCTGAATCGTATTCCCAGTATACATATGCCAGAGTTTACTTATCCATTCATGTGTTATTCATGTGTTGATGGGCATTTGTGAATCTAGCTGCAATAAAGATTCTAGAGCAAATGTCCTTGTGATAAGTGATTTTTTTTCCTTCTGGGTCTGCTCTTCTGAAAGCTACAGTAAGGAAAATCAGAAATCCAACCAGCCAGCAGCATGGAAAGATACTTTACTTACCAGTCGGACTCCTGGTTTTCCTGTTCTTCAGGCTCTGGTTGGGAAAGCTGCAAAAGATCGTTGTCCTTTGCAAATGTACGATTAATGAAAGAAAGGTTTTTGTGAGTGACTAGTCTTGTGAACAATTCTGATTGGTATATTTTTTGGTACTATGTGGTAAGAATATTCGTATTGTTTGATTCCATCTCCTCTCAGAAGTAATTGTAATTGTCTGTACAATCGGGGGCGGAGCCAAGATGGCGGACTGCAGCCAGCTTTTTACAGAAGCTCCCGTCCAGAAGGAGGCTGAAAGGACAGAAGTTTAGCTACTTAGCTGATGGTCTGGAGCAGAGCCAAGAAAGAAGAATGAGGAGCACACTCCAACCTTCCTGAGGCGAGCTGCGACCCCAAAAATACAACCAAAAGGTACAGAAACCACCACCAAGCGGACGGGAGTCCCCTCCCCGACAACAAGGGCTCGCAGTTTACTCCATGCAAACAAGCGAGCAGTGTTCAAACTTCCTCCCACTCTATCTCACGGGAGAAACCCCCTAAAAACTGGACCTCCTACCCCTGCTGGCGTGCCACTGCACCCTCCAGCCAGGCACAAAACTGGAAAACTGTATAAATCTGTATATATTCCCCACATGCAACATTGAACTCTGAGTCTCCACCCACCCACGCCGAGATCCGGAGGTTTAGTACCTATAGAGTTCTGATTCCTGAGGTTCTCCTTGGGAGAGGTGGAGGGGTGAAGGGCTGGTGTTGTTTTGTGTTTTGTGCTGACTGTGCTGCGGGCTTGAGGAACGGAGACCAGGGCCGCCAGGCCAGCAGCGGAGGATTC
>CAUYQV010080927.1:0-30088 GCA_963574575.1 Galagoides demidoff
GTGCCTGTGGTCCCAGTTACTTGGGAGGTGGAGGCAGGAGACTCGCTTGAGCCCAGGAGTTGGAGGTTGCTATGAGCTGTGATGCCATGGCACTCTACCCAGGGGTATAGCTTGAGGCTCTGTCTCAAAAAAAAAAAAAAAATCCTTTACTTAAGGTTCTAATTGAGGTATTCTTTGGCTGGAAAATCTAAGTGGTGGATTTTTAATAAGTACTATGAGTGGTACAGTAATATAGAGATGTCAGGCATTATTTCCCCAAACAATTAACATATAAGACATATTGGAATAAGAAATACTGTAAGTCATAAGAAATGATGTACAAATAACATCCCGCACTGGAGGGATAAAATCAACAAAAGAATCCTTATTTTCAGACCACTGCTGGAAAAAATGGCATACTACAGCTTTCATCAGAGGCCACAAAATAGAAGATTCTCAGAGTCAATGACAAACAAATAGAAAATTATATAGATGATTAAAAAAAGAGCTATGTTCTCAAACATCCCAGAGTCACAAGACAGCCTCCATTAAAAGGTCAAATCCAAGGGGAGAGGGGGAGGATGAGTGGAGGGAGAGTAATTGGTGGGACCACACCTACAGTGCATCTTACAAGGGTACATGTGAAATTTACTACGTATAGAATAAAAATGTCTTAACACAATAACTAAGAAAATGCCATGAAAGCTATGTTGACCAGTTTGATGAAAGCATTTCAAATTGTATGCAAAACCAGAACATTGTACCCCATGATTGCATTAATGTACACAGCTATGACTTAATAAAAAAAAAATACATATAAAAAAAATAAAAGGTCAAACCCATGTGTCTGGCTTTCTAGCCCATGGAAATAACTTAAGGTGTTAGATTTATCAAGTTTTATGTCTGATTCTATGTGATTTAGAAACATTTATAATTCCCTCACCAATGAGTAAGTACTTACAACTAGGAAAAATGGATCATTTTGCTTTTTCATTATTTTTTATTTTTATTTATTATTTTGAGACAAAGTCTCATTATGTTACCCTTGGTAGAGTGCTGTGGTATCACAGCTCACAGCAACCTCAAACTCTTAGGCTCAAGCTATCCTCTTGCCTCAGCCTCCCAAGTAGCTGGGACTACAGATGTCTGCCCCAATGCCCAACTATCATTTTGCTGTTTAAAAATAGATCCTTTTAAGATATTATTTCATAAAGAAATAAATTTGTGAGAATTGAAACAATGTTTTGACTTGACAGCAATGGTAGAGTATGCCCATAACATATGGTTGACTTGGTATGTGAGGAAAAAAAGGAGCAGGGTGTTATCACTCAGCAGCACAGCTGCCTGATTACTAAGATGATCTATGCACAGGAGGCCTCATCCCTTCTCTGTCGTGTATATAGTTGGCCATAAAGATGGCTGTAGAATTCAGCCTTTATCCAATCAGTTATTCTTTTTGTTGACCTAACTGGGATTAAAATAGAAATAATTTCAGATTCAAAAGACAGAGAAAATAGAGTAGGAAGAATGTTTATTTTAGTTTAAAATGTTTCCAAGTTTACATGTAGCTTTGTCCAATGACAGAAGCAGTATCAACCAGAAAATATTATTTCTTTCTTCATTCACTAATGTAAGCAATATATATTTACCATGACCATGAACTACCATGATAAAGGAAAAGGAGACAGGGTGGTGCCTGTGGCTCAAAGGAGTAGGGCGTTAGCCCCATATACCAGAGGTGGTGGGTTCAAACCCAGCCCCAGCCAAAAAAAAAAAAAGGAAAAGGAGACAATAAAGAACACATCTTTACAAAACAAAGAGGGGCTGCTCTATGCAAACCATCATACTAATGAGGGCCACATATCACCTGTCTATTACATGATAAAAGATTTATACTATCCTAATCTACATGACAACCCCATAACTTATGAATTCCTGTGTCCCCCATCAACATGATTTTCTAATTTAAAAACTCAGCAGATGATTTTTTAAAAAATACTTAACTGTCTGGTCCAAACGTAGTGGTGTTTACAACTAGCTGATCACAACCAGTTATGGATTCTTTGTTCCTTCTTCACTCCCACTGCTTCACTTCATGAATATAAACAAACAAATGAACAAAAAAAAAAAACACCTAGGGTTGAGAATCATAAAAGAAAATAGATGTAAGAGATTTGAGGGTATATAAAACCAGAGTTTACAAAGGCAATAAAAAGAAAATGAGAAGTGATAATGAAAGAAATAACATTTCTGGAGTCTAAGAGTTTGAGACCAGCCTGGGCAGTATAGCAAGGCTCTGTCTCTACAAAGAATAAAACAGTTAGCCAGGCAAGGTGGCTTAAATGTGTAGTCCCAGTTACTCAGGAGACTGAAGCAGAAGAACCCAGCAGTTTAGGGCTGTCATGAGTTTTGACCTGCATGTTAGCCTGATGGACAGAATGAAAACCTATCTCCAAAATAATAACAAGAAGAAGAATGAGAATTTTTTTCTCTGAATGAAGACTTAAGCCTACAAGATAGAAAGTAAAACATTTTCAGCAATAAAATCTTATAACAATAGAACAATTTTGAAATGTTCTCTCCTTATTTGCTGTTAAAAATCACTTTACTCTAAATGACAGATAAAATATGTTTATTTTTATTTGAAAACCCTCTAGTAGCCATCTTATAGCAGTGACTTCTTGTTTCAGAAAATATCAATAAATCAAGAACATTAAACTTTTGGAAAAGAAAACTCAAAAATGTTTTTAACAATTAAAAAAAAATTGCCACATCTGTAAACCTTTTGTGTTATGAAATAATTTTATTTATGTTTTTCTCCTAACAAACTAATGTTGAAGTGGTAAAATTTACAAATAAATCAGAAATGTGAAGAGGCAAGTAAATGTTAAAGAAATGATTATAATAGCCATTTCTCTCTGCCTCATCCCTTGTCCCACCATTCTTACTATGCAATTATATTTGTCTTCTCTATTTCCTGAGTGACGAACAGTGAGGGAACTCCATCCCTTCCCCAAACTCCCTTCCTCAAGTACATATGTATATGACAAGATAATATATGACACAAACCACATTTTAATTTAATGAGAAAAGAATAGTTTACATAATAAATTCTATTGACCTAATTGTCTATCCATATGGAAGTAAGCAGAACTAAATTCCTAGTTATTTTAAAGAATTAAACAAAATAAAATAATACAAACACTAGAAAAAAAATTACAGGTCTGATCACATAAACTTAAGGTGGAGAGAAATGTGGAATAAAAATAAGAAATATAAAATTCCTTGAAGGACTAGATAGAATTAAATATGTAAAAATAGTAAATATTTTAGGGTAAAGTTATTATAATAAATGGAAAATGATAAATAAGAAATAGAGGAAAATACAAGTTAATACAAAAACGGTTAATGCAAAAGACCTTCCAAGAATTATTTGTTAATATAAAAGACGTTCCAAAAATAATTTATAAATCAATGGGAAAAAGAAGAAAATCCAAGTACATGATAAACTAAGATGCTTAACATTTTGTCACATAATTTGGTTATTAAAACAAAAAATACACATATCCTGTAATCAAGTTATTTAACTCTTTGCAATCTCTTCTATGTAAATATAAACAATAGTACACATATAAGCCAGGATGTTAACTGAAGTATTGTGAATAGTGAGAACATGATAGTTTAACAACCGGGGAGTGGCTGAATAAATGGGAGTACATCCATACTATGACATATTATTTTGTTCCTAGAATAAACAAGTTAGATCTCTGCTGATTGGTGGAATATTCACAATATAATATTTAGTGAAAAAAATCAGATTCAAGGTTTGTATGAAATGATTCCAGAAACAACAAAGAAAGCTATTTTTTAAACCCAGTCTTGTGTGTCTTTATCTGAGCATACAGAGGAGTTGGAGAAACACAACCCAGACTATAAACATTGGTTACTACAAAGGAATAAAAAAATTGATGAAGGTAGGAGCTAGAAGGACCAGGGCGTGGATTACTATTTTTTACTTTTATATCTTGGATTGTTTCCCTCTATGAAATTAGCATGTATTATTTTTATAAAGAAGAAAAATAATCAAATGAAAAAAAAATTCATGAGAACAGGCATTATTCTGGGGTCTCTATAGGCCAGAATAACATGGGTTAAAAAGGCTATTATGAATCTTCTGAAACAATCCTAAAACTTTCAATCTAACCAACAATCTAGAAGACAAATAACTTTCTGTTAAGAGTACCTAGGTTTCAGTTAATATTTATTTCCAACAAAGTTAGTGCCAAAGTCAACTTGATTTGTCCTGAATGAATACTGCTGGGCTTTCTCTGCATCGCAAGTGGACTAGATGATTATCTTCTTCCTCTATTACTCTGTGATCCTCCCAGGGTTCCAAAAAATTTAATTCAGCAAATATGCAGTCCATATGTGTTATATGATTGGCAGCATGCTAGGCAATGGTCACATACATGTGGATAAGACTTGACTCTCACCCTAAGAGGCTCAGTCCCCCAGAGAGGCGAGGAGGCAGTTAGCTCCACACATTGCAGTCACAAACTATGCAAGAAGGCATAGGAGCATGTGTGAGGTCATGGTTATCTCAGGAAAAGGCAGGCTTCTGGAAGATGTTGGCTTCTAAAGATTAGCAAGTGTTTATGAGATGAATTAACATTTCAGGCTAAACAACCAGAGAGCACCGAGACAACAGATGGGAATTTTCTGTGTGTGTTTGGGGAATGTTGAATTGACCCAATGTGACCACAATACAGGTGCATGGACAGTGTTAAAACATAAAGCTGAACAGCTGGTTCGCTGGGGTTGCTGCTGCTAGGGAATGTGAATTGTAACCTACAGGATACATGGCTGAATGTTTCTCAATCTTCAGTGCAAGTAATAACATCCTGGAAGAGCTTAGATTCCTGCCCAGGTGGTGCTGATTGGAAAAAAAAAATGCTGTAAACTCAGCATGTTCACCCCAAATTACCAAGATTTTAAATGAAAGTTAATGATACTATTATACCCATGTTTTAGGTGACTAACTATGGTGTCCTATGAAGAATGGATTAGAATTGAAGGTTGTGGTTGGGAGATTAATTTAGGATATTCAGAGGCCATTATCAACAGACGCCATAATCATGCAAACCTTGACTCTAAAAAGATAAGAACATAAATTAGGACCAGAAATGGATATAAGGAGGGAAGTTTTGGAAGACATTTGGAAGTCTGAATGAACAAGAGTGTCACCAACTTGGTGAGAGGAGGGGTAGAGAGAAAAATCAATGATAAACAAAAACAAAGATCCCTCACTCATGGGATAGGGTTGGTTGTTCTGAAGCTAAGATAGTGAGTAATCACTTGAATGGGAGTTAAAAATATTGATCAGTTGATGACACCTTCCCTCTGGGAATAATCTTCTGAAAGTCACCCAATCTGTCCGACCTGATTAGCTATGCTTCTACAGCTAACCTCAACCACTCCCACCCCTGACAGTCTTTCAAACTCTGAAGGTCAAGCCTCCCCAGAAGTCTGTCAATTTTCCCCAGGCCTTGTTCAAATGTCTGCTTTGCTAAGGGACAGAAGCTTCCTTGCTAGCATCACTCTCCTTGAATTAGGAAAGTAATAAATTCACCAGTTGTTTGTTATTGTTTGATTGATCTCTTCCCTTGAAAGGAAGAAGGAAATGTAGAAAATAAAGGAAAAACAGAACAGATTCCAAACAAAAGAAACTAACATTTGCTGGGTATGACTGTATGTTAGGCATTTTTCAAGATATTCTAATTTTTATTTATTTATTTCACATTAATATAGCATACATGTGATTAGGTTACATTGTTTGTGTTTGTTAGGTAGAGTCCAAGCTGTAGTTGAGCCCTTCACCCAGTAGGTGTGACATATACCTGTACATTGTGCCTATTAGGTGAGAGCACACCAATCTCCCTCCCTTCTTTCCCTCTCCCCCCTCCACCCCACTTGAGTATGTGATTTTCCCTCATGTGGGTTTGTACTTGCTTGTCTACTGCTTTCATATTATTGAGCTACTTGCTTTTCTATTCTTGTGTTACTTTACTAAGGAGAATGTTCTCTAACTCCATCCAGGTTAATACAAAAGATGAAAAGTCTCCATCTTTTTTATGACTGAATAGAACTCCATGGTATACATGTACCACAGTTTATTAATCCATTCATGTTTCGATGAGCACTTGGGTTGATTCCACATCTTGGCAATTGTGAATTGAGCTGCAATAAACATTCTAATGCAGATGTCCTTATGTTCAAATGATTTTTTTTTTCTTCTGGGTAGATGCCTAGTAATGGAATTTCAGGATTAAACAGGCCTACTTTTAGTTCTTTGAGGATTCTCCATCCTTCTTTCCACTTTTTTTAAGTCTGTGGAGTGTCATTACTACTTTGTATGTGAGAAAATGGAGGTGTGGGTAGAAATAATCACACAAAATCATAAAACTAATTTGATTTTGAACCAGGATTTGGCCCAAGGACTTCTGACTCCAAATCTAGTATTTTTCCTAGATTTCAGTTTTATGACCATTAACTGAGATAGTAAATCTAAGAAGAAAAGCACACTTCAGGATGTAGATAATGAGTTATTCATGGACAGGTAGAAGCTGGAGATTGCTAAGGACATGGAAGAGGAAATGGGCAACAGTTAAGAATAGAGATAAACTCATTAGAGAAGTTGGGGCAAGAATGGTATGTTCAGGAGAAATTATATTCTATGGTGATGCAAAGTTAAATGAGAGACATTTCAGGTGCTATTATAAGAGAAATAATGAAAGAACAGGAGGGGGGGAATCATTCTTTAAGGTGGGAACCAAAGAAAAATACAGTTACATATGAAGCCAGATGAGGAAAGTTTTAATAAAGGAAGATGTAATGAAGTTTGAATAAAGGAAAATCTGTAGCTGAATGCTGCAGAAGCTAAACAAGAGGAGAAATCTGAAGCCATTGTTGGATTAAATAACTATGTCTTTGTTAATTTCTATCAGAGAAATTTCAGTCAGATGACAAGAATATAGACCAGATTTCAAGGAGTTGAAGAGCAAAAGTTGAAGACTTTCAGGGAAGGTCAAGAAGGCAAAGGGTTTCGATGACTTTTCAGCTCCCAGTAGTGAAGGAAAAATTGTTATGACATAAAATACAAAAGCTTAAGGGGAAAACAGCATTGAGATGTGTCTTGCCACTGTTCTTACAGTGGAAAATACTTGAGCACATTTATAAGCAAAGGAAGGGAACCAGTGAAGAGGCGATTTAGAATTAGATGTGGGGCAGAGGTGGAGGAATTAAGCTTTTGTGTGAATATCTCTTCCCTAAGGCATGAAGGAAAAAAGAGAAAGTGGGTGAAGCAATGGATAATTTTGTCAGGAAGAGGTGAAAGAATTAAGGGATTGTCTCCATGTTAATAAAAACAGTCATCCATGCCTAAGGTTTCTTTAATTGTATTTAATCAGAAAAGTTCTCTCAAGGCAATATATTTTGAGGTGTAAAATAAGAGATATTTTGTCTGTAAATTAGAATGAAAAATTGTTTGAGAATGATTAGATAGCATGGAGAATGGCAAATAGGATTAAGATAAGGGAAATTTGAGACATATATACGCGGAGATAATTTTTACGTTTAGGAGCCAAGAAGTTGAGAATACAAAGATAATTACTCTGACATATATTATGATTTTGGACCTATTCCTTAATTTCAACACCCTTGGGAGCTTTCAAGCTAATTATTAGCTTTCCCAACTATAAAACTGTGGGGCACGTTAAGTGTTACACAGCTAACGGTAGTTAAATGGTAATATTTTCCTTTCTGCCTCAAAAGTAAGATGCAAGAATTAATTGTTCAGCATTTGCAGAAACATAACAGTGAAGAAGAGGTGAGAAATTTAAAGAGAAACTCTCTTCATTAAGTATATAAATGGCTTCTGAAAGATACATTTTTTTCTACTAAATCCATTTGCTCTGACCCATTTCTCCACTTCATTGTAGATACTTTTATTCAGTTGTCTCTGCTCTTTATAATAAAAGGAGAGAAAGGTGGTATCAACATTTTCTTTTCAATTTACTTTTTCTAATTTCATCGCAGTTAATTAAAAACATATCCTGACAAAAGAGGTTCAGTGCTAGGGATTCATTAATGGAAGCTTTCACACAAAGGAAAGAATTTTTTTTATAAATGACCTAGAGCCATTAATAAATAACAATTCATTATTTTCCAGAAGGGATCAGAAATGTAAAAGTGATTTGCAGATAAACTGATTTAAAGCTAATTATATTTCCTGAATAGCCCCACACTGTCAATGAGTGCAAAAAATTTCATCTACATTAGAATTCTTCATAGAATTCAGTTTAAGAGAAAACTAGAAACAGAAGAGTCAAAAAAGTGTCATTTGATATCCACAGCTTAGTAAGTTGTGAAATACTGTCATTTATTCTGTGATCTGTCTTGGTTTGTAACGTCATGCATGTTATTTGTGATATAAGTTTGAGCAATACAGGTAGGAAAAAGTGAGATCATTAAGGGATTGTCTTCCTGTTAATAAAAACAAATCCTAGGCAAATTCTAAAAGATAATGCATTTTTTAAAATGATGATTCAGGAATTTCAGGGAGAAATAACTATTTGGTGCAACGGAATTGGCAGTAGTTACAGTTTTCTGGCACTTTCAGTTAAAAATATCGTGTGATAGCTGGCCAGGTGTTAAAAAGATTAAATCCTTATAACAAGGGAAACTCTTGACTAACTTATCTGTGCTTCTAAACAAAAAAATTTAGCTAGAAAACAAAGCCAAGAATTAAGATGTATCTTATAACGTTGGCTTTTTAAAGAAAAATTCAATACAAAACCATTAAAGGAAAGTATGTATTTCTCTTAGTGGGTGTATGTGGTGCTCATATGGAGATCACTAACTGGCTGATCAGACAGTCCAGGGAGTGAATATTTACTGATGGTCAGGGGACGGAGACTGCAAGCCCTGGTTACCAGTCGGGGCCAATCCCCAGGGAGGCCCCAGGAGATTGTGAATCTAGTCAATTCACTGCAGTGTATATAACCTAACTCTCTTTTTAACAATCCCTGAAGAAGTTATTTAAGTTGATACTTTAGAAGAATATAGCAAAAAGGAATTAATCAAGAAAAAATAAGCATAATTATTAATTAAATTTAAAATATCAATTTGTTATCATTAAATATGATTTAGAGTTTTTTGATTCTTAATTCACCATCCTTCATTTCTAGGATAGTGATATGATGATTTCTGTAGCCAGATTTGGGTTCTGATACAACCAACTTTTCCTCTTACTCTTAATTTCAAGTGCATCTTATTCAAAATTCAAAGCTACTTACCCAGCACTTTCTGAACAGCAGACGTGGTTCAGGCACTGTGCTGGCCCCTGAGTCACCCTGCACTGTACTTTCCTGAGTTTCTTTAGGTAAGTCATTGTTCACGCCAGGCTTGCCAACTCTTTCTGTGTCATTACTGAAATAACTGCTGTGGACAGCTCCTTCTCTCTGCAAATACTCTAGGCGAGGTGATAGGTATAACGGTGGGGTTTTGTTTGTTTATAGATCTTACTCATAAGAGCGCAACAGCAGCTGTTAATTTGGTTGTTGTTGCTCCTGTTATTAATATTTTCCCCTCTTGCTCCATCTTGTCCTAGTTCCCAACATTCTAGTCCACCCTCTGCTCACCTCTTCCCTTCGTCCCCCCGTCTTCCCCGTGCTCCATCCCACCACATCCAGGACCATAGACAGATTCCTCCCAGCTGGGTTCAAAGGCTCCAGGCAGGGTCCTGTCACCCCGCCTCAGGAAAGATCCAGAGCACTGGGGCTGCAACTTAACCACGTTCTCATTGGAGGAGGCATGTTACTCTCCCATCACTATTACGTATAGGTTCCATTTAACAGCTTTAAAAAAAAACCCAAATCAATGCAGCTTTATCTTAGGATGGCAATCAACTCCAACTTTCACCTTAAATTGAAACTTTTATAATGGCCTAAAGCCTATGGCACTAAACTGAAAACCGAGAAGAGCCAAGGAAGATAAAATCTGCAAATTTAGCAGATAAAATGGATTACTATGAAGTTATGCCAAATGTCTATTCAGTATGTGTTACAAATTAGAAAGGAACTTTTTCCAATAAGCTCATGCTGAGTAGGTTGGGGAAAATGAAGAAAAATAAGGAAAGAAATATTTGACTTGAAATAAATGTTTAGCCCAGAGCAGTTTGCTTATTTAGTCCTCTTCTTTTTAAAAATATGTTGGCACCTGTATTTGCAAGCCTTGACATGAATTGATCATTGCCTCCCATGATGATGCTGATGTCCAAACAAGGGAGTCTCATTTACTCTTTTGTTCAAAAGATATTTATTGAACATTTTGTCTATTCCTGGGTGGGGCTGTAGAAACACAGTGATAAGCGGGTGCAGACCCCAGGACGTGTCCAGTTTTCAGGAGTGTGGGTGTGGGGGAAGCACAGAGTGCTGGGGGGGCAACCTGAGCAGGCACCATCCAGCCGTGGGACTTTAATCCGTGTTCTTAGGGGAGATAACATCTAAACTAAATTCTGAAAGATGAACAGTAAAGAAATTAATCCTATTCTTAGATCTTTTGCGATTCCACCATCTTGACAGCATTTTCCAGACATTTTAACATGGAGATGAAAAGGATAAATAAAACATTTCTTCTTTTCTTTCCAACATCATCCTGATCAGCTCTAAAAAATAGGAAAAAGAAAGAAACAAAGGGCTTGGCTCCCATAGCTAAGTGGTTAGAGCACTGGCCACATACACTGGGGCTGGCAGGCTCGAACCTGGCGCAGAGCCTGCCAAACAACAATGACAAAAAAATAGCTGGGCGGGCAGTGCCTGTGGCTCAGTGAGTAGGGCACTGGCCCCATATACCAAGGGTGACAGGTTGAAACCCGGCCCTGGCTGAACCTCAACAAAAAAATAGCTGGGCGTTGTGGCAGGCACCTGTAGTCCCAGCTACTCAGGAGGCTGAGACAAGAGAATTGCCTAAGCCTAGGAGTTGGAGGCTGCTGTGAGCTGTGACGCCACAGCGCTCTACCCAGGGTGATAAAGTGAGACTCTTGTCTCTAAAAACAAAAAAATAGCTGAGCATTGTGGCGGGTGCCTGTAGTCCCCGATACTTGGGAGGTTGAGGCAAGAGAATTGCTTAAGCCCAAGAGTTGGAGGCTGCTGTGAGCAGTGACGCTATGGCACTCTACCGAGGGTGACATAGTGAGACTGTGTCTCAATAAAAAAAAAAAAGAAACAAAGAAACAAAGACAAATTAGGGGAGAAGGTTGGACATTTCCTGAACAGTTTTTTGGAGCAGATTATACCTACTTATAGAGGAACTTTGTACTAGAATACACACACATATATACACACATGCACACACATACACACAGACATATACTCACATACACACATCTGCATATGCACATACACAACACACAGCCTTTATAATAGTCAAATGCTTAGAAATTTAAAAAGCTTATCTCCAGAGGAGAAATTGAAATTCAAATTGACCACTAGGTTCTGGGAGAGAATTATGTAAATGAGTCACTGATCTCATAAATACAGACTGTAACGGTTAATTTATGTGTCAACTTGACTGGGTGCCCAGATATTTGGTTAAACATTATACCGGGTGTGTACAGGGGGTGTTTTTGGATGAGATTAATATTTGTGTCACAGACTGAGGAAAGCAGATTGCCCTCCCTGATGTGGGTGGCCCTCATCCAATCTGTTGAAGGTTTAAATAGAACAAAAGGCGCAGAAAGGGAGAATTCACTCCCTGAGCCTCACTGTCCTTAAGCTAGGACATGAGTATTCACCAGCTGTCAGACATGAATCTGGATTAGCACCTACACCACGAGCTCTCCTGGCTATCAGGAGACAGGACTTGGACTGGCCCCTTTCCATGTCTCTCCTGGGTCTCTAGATGCTGATTGTAGATCCTTGGACTTCTCAGCCTCCATAACCGTAACCCTGTGAGCCACTTCCTGATAATAAAGTCAGCCTCTCTCTCTACTCTCTCTCTCTTTCTCTCTGGAAATGATATAACTAAGGTAAGATTACACACCCATGGGCATTACCCTCATCTACAAGAATTAAATTCTGAGAGGTCCTCAGTGACATTTAAAACTGAGGACAGTACCAAACCCTACATATACTGTATTTTTTCTGTACATTCATACTGTACAGTGTGGATACACTTGATAAAGGGTGGGGTGGAGCAGGACACAAGATTTCATCACACTACTCAGAATGGGACACAACTTAAAGCTCATGATTGATATTTATGAAATTTTCCATTTAGTATTTCAGCCCACAGTTCACTGCAGGTAACTGAAATCACAAAGAGCTAAATAGAAAGCAACAACAAACAAAAACCTCAGAGAAGGTGTGACTTCCGTGTACACAGACACACATATGCATCCTACTGGTTCTCTTTCTCTAAAGAACTCAGATGAATACAGATTTTTTTTACCAAGACTGGTTCCAAAGGAATAAGTTCTGAGGATAAGTTTTCTGAATCCTGAAAGTGTTCTGAGTTGGTTTTAGGATTTCTGAAATTGGCTTTCCCACCTGACTAAAGACACTAATGACTCTCTCCAGTAATAATGAGAGCACTGATTTTCTCTGGTGTGATCTGGCACTAAAGAGATGTGAAATATTTCCATGAGACATCCCTAATCAAGAAGCAAGGAGATGGGTGACAGTGTGTATGATGCTTTTGAACATGTTTGGAAAAGAAATGATATAACGAGATTAGTTGGTTGCTCCTAATGTTGCTAGACTGTGGGAAGGGCCCTGCCGTCATCTTCTTCTTTTGAGAAGCTCCTCTGGGCCTGCTCCTGGGCCTGCTCCTGGGCCTTAGCAGAAACTGAATGCTTATCCATGGGCCACCAAGTTACTGTGTGACCTGAGCTTCTGGTCATTTGCTATGTGTCATCGGACCCATCAGGCCACAAATCTGGGCATGCACATTAACACTCCACCATCAGATGACAGTGGAGTGGCATATACACGACAGGGGCAGAGCAAGCTCTGGGCACAAGCAAGCTGCTCCTGGGAGGTCCCTGCGATGAGCTGACTGGGGAAGAGAAGATGCTGCCCGGTTTAGGGACGATCCCGTGTGACATGCAGGTACCATGTGAAATCACTCTCAGTTGCAGCATTAAAGTCCCTTTCTGGGGCTGTAAGTTCCCTAACAGACACAATGGTAAGAGAAATCTCAGTGGGCAGAACTTCAAACAGTGCACCTGGTTGTTCACTTTGGGAGAAATGCCCACCTGCGGTAAGAAGGTACCCGCCCCCCCGCCCAGGAAAATGCCTTGTGTGCGAACCACAACTAATCATCTTTCTCCACAGCTATTTCTATCCTGCTATTCCCGGTATTTCTTCTATTCTTATAAATCATTAAGACCTTACTATGTGCCAGGCACAGTTCTTGGCAGTGCAGATAGAATAGTGTGTTTAGAGTAAACTAGCTCATATCACAAAAAAAAGTCCAAATTTCAGTAGCTTTAATTAACAAATGTTTATTTCTCACATTACAATTAAATGAAGCTCAGTGTGCCTAGATGGGGCTTTATTTGCCACTGTAGTTTAGAGACATGAGCATCTTTCCTTTAGCGTCTGTGCCTTAGACATTCCCTATGACTGGAAGATGAGGAAAGAGAAAGAGATTAAGGAGAACTTTCTGAAAGTTTCTCACATGTCTTTACCTAACTGAAAGGGACACTGGAAATGTCATCCAGGGCTCCCAGGAAGAAAAGGAGATGGATGTGGGGAGCTTCCAGCCCATGTCTGCAACCAGCCATGAATGAGACTGGGCCCCTGCGTGCAGCTTATACTCCAGTGTGCAGAGAGAAGACAGGAAGAGAATGTACAGCAGTGTATACATTGTGATGACCGTGCAGAGACATATCAGGGCCGGGGAGCTGGACAGAGTAAAGAAGCTATCGTCTATCATCGGTTGTTCTAAGAACTTTCTTCTCCCACATTTTAATAGCCCTGGAATTAGGATGCAGCTTACAAAATTATCAAGCCACTGATAGTGGTTTGCTGTCTTAGTAACACCCAAAATAATAGTGCATCTTACTGTTACTAAACTGCGATATTGTTGTAGTTTGTTTGGGTTACTATAACAAAAGACTGTAAACTAAGTGGCTTATACACAACAGAAATTTATTCCTCACAGTTCTGGACTTAAGGTATCCAAGGAGAAGGCACCAGCAAGTTCATGGTCTGTGAGGGCCAACTTCCTGTTCCATAGACAGTGTCTTTTCACTGTACTCCCATGTGGTGGACGGAGTGAGTGGTCTCTCTGTGGTTTCTTTTGTAAGGGTGCCAATCCCATTCCTCATGATTTAATCACCTCCCAAAGGCCCCATCTCCTAGTACCATCCCAGTAAGGGTTAGGATTTCAACATATGAATTTGGGGGGACAGAGCATTCACACCACAGTGCATATGAAATTAGATGTTCTGTATAGGGTCATTGGAGAAGGCCTTTCTGCAAGGACATATCATCAGAGATCTGAATGAAGAGAGCGATCTAACCATATTAACACCTGGGGGCAGATAGCTCTGAGCAAAAGAAATAGCAAATGCCACTGAGAGGACCTCGCTCGGGATGTTCAGGGAGAGCAAAGATGGTGGCAGCCAAGTAGAGCCGGTGAGGTGGAGAATGGTAGAAAAGCAGCCAAGTGATGGTGACCTTCAACAAATAATTTACTGAGCAGAGCCTCTTTATTAAAGATAATAGCATCTACCTCAAGGGCCAAGGGCATGTGTAAAAATTAGGTAACAACATGGTGAACCAGAGGAACAGACGTGGCAATGACTTTGCTCTCTCCTCCCTTCCCTTCCCTACCCCCAGGTGAGGACCAATCACTTATCTTTTAGCAGAGTCGTGACAATAATATGTTATGGTTTCTCTAATATAATTTTAGGCTTCAAATCTTAAGCTTTTAATTAACATCCTCATCTATTCAGCCATATTGCTTCTTATTAACTAACAAAAGCTGTACTTAAAATCTTCTGGGTCTTTTTCTCAACGGAAGTCTCTCTAAATGAAAAACTAGATAAAGCTCAATTTTATTTTTTAAATATGAAGCACTCACTCTTTTTTTTTTTTTTGCATTTACTATATATGTAAACTTGACAGAAGGAGAACAAGGAGACGGGTGAGAAATGAGAGATTACTAGATCTTGAAAAGGCTCTTCTATTTCTGTTTAAAATTATATCCCCAACTACCCTGGCTTCATTGTGCTACCCCCATTTATTCTTCTGTCTTTAGTTATTGATTTTAATTCACTACAAATAAAAACAAAGTTTTGGTGCTAAAATCCAACATTCTAGCCAAGTACACTACTGATCAAATGAAACTGTAACTTGGTCCAGTGACCTTTGTAGTTAAATGAAATTTAACTACAACTTTTAATTTTTTCTCTGAGATATTCAGGCCCAATTCCAAACACTAGGTCACATTTCAATCTTACCTTAGTTATATCATTTCAAGGGCACCAAATTTTTATATATACATAAGGTGTCACATGAGCTTTAACAAATGAAAACTTTGCAATTTACTGCTTTAAAAGATCACCATTGTTTGTTTTTTTTTAATTTTATCTAAGAATGCTACAGGAGTACAAATATTTTTGTTACATGCATTACTGTTGTACAGTTTGAATCAAGGTTTTAACTGTGTCCATCCCCCAGACAGAGTGCATTGTGCCCCCTAAGTGTGACTTTACCCATGCCCTCTCTCACCTGCTTGATTTCCATTGAATTTTACTATCATACATATTTAGTTCCAATTTAAAAGCAGATGCAGTGTTTGTTTTCTCATTCCTATGATGCTTCACTTAAAGGGATGGTCTGCAGTTCTGTCCAGATTGTTATAAAATGTATTAGTTCACCATTTTTTATGGCTTGGTAATATTCCATGGTATACATATACCACATTCCATTAACCCATCACATGTATTGATGGGCACTTGGGTTGGTTCTACATCTTGGTGATTGTGATTTGTGCTGCTATAAACATTCAGGGGAAGGTGTCTTTTTTTTTTTTCCTTTGGGTAAATACCCAGTAGTGAGATTGGTGGATAAAATGGTAGATCTGCTTTTAGTTCTTTCAGGTATGTTGATTCTACTTTCCATGGAGGGTCTACTAGTTTGCAGACCCACCCACAATGTGTGCATGGTGTTGGATACATTTTTTCTCTCCACATCCATGCCAGCAACTGCTGTTTGGGGACTTTTGTATGAAAGCCATTTTCACTGGTGTTATCTGGTATTCCACTGTGATTTTGATTTGCATTTCCCTGATGATTAGAGACACTGAATGTTTTTTCATATGTTTGTTGGGTATTTGTCTATCTTCTTTTGAAAAGCTTCTGTTGATATCTTTTGCCCACTTTTTAATAAGGTTGTTTGATGATTTGCATGAATCCTGTATAGACTCTGGTTATTATCCATTTATTGTGTGTATAGCGTGAAAGTATGTCCTCTCATCCTGTAAGTTGTCTCTTCACACTGTTGATTTTTCCTTAGCTATGCAGAAGCTTGTTCACATTTATTTATCTTTGTTGTTGCTGTGATTGCCTTTGGGGTCTTCTTCATAAACTCTATGCCTAAGCCATACCTATAAGAGTTTTATCAGCCTCTTTTTCTTTTTTTTTTTCATGTTAGATGGGTAATGCGCTGATATCATAACAAGATTTGTAGGAGGCACATCTTGTGCATGAGCGTGAGAATGCAATCATCATGCTTATGAACTACAAACAGATCGTATCAACCTCTTTTCCTAGAATTATTACCATTTCATGCCTTAGGTTTAAGTCTGTTATCCATTGTGAATTATTTTTTGTGAATGGTGAGAGGTACGGATTCTATTTGAGTCTTCTACATGAGGCTATCCAGTTTTCCCAATTATCGAATAGCTCTTCTTTTCCCCATTGTATGTTTTATCTGGTTTGTCAAAGATCACAATATGAGGATGGTTTTATACCTTGTTTCTCTGTTCTGATCCATTGCTTGGTGTTTCTGTTCTTTTGCCAGTACCATTCTGTATGGGTTCCTATAGCCTTGTAGTGTACCTTGAAGTCTGGTGAAGTGATGCCTCCTGATTTGTTATTTTTGCTTAAGGTTGTTTTGGCTATTTGGAGTCTTTTCTGGCTCCATACTAAGCATAGAATTTTTTTTCTAGATCTGCAAAAAGTGATGTTGGAGATTGCACTAAATATGTAAATCACTTTGGGCAGCACAGACACTTTATTAATGTTGATTCTGCTCATCCATGAGCACGGTATGTTTTTCCATTTGTTTGCATCTTCTGTAACTTCCTTCCACAGTGTTTCATAGTTCTCCCTGCAGAGGTCTTTCACCTTCTTGGTTAAATACATTCCCAGGTATTTTGTTTTCTTTGTTGCTATTGTGAAATGTATCGAGTTTTTGATTTAATGCTCAGCTTGACTGTTTTTACTGTATAGGAATGCTACTGATTTGTGTATATTGATTTTGTACCATGAGGCTCTGCTGAATTTATTTATCAATTCCAGGAGTCTCTTGGAAGAATCTTTGAGATTTTCTAGATAAATCATCAGCAAAGGTGATAATTTGATTTCTTTTCCTATTTAGATACCCTAGATTTCCTTCTCTGTCCTAATTGCTCTGGCTAGGACTTCCAGCAATATGTTGAACAGAAGTAGTGACAGCAGGCAACCTTGTTGGTTACAGGTCTAAGCAGGAATGCTTTCGATTTTTCCCCATTCAGTATGATGTTGGCTATGGGTTTATCCTATATGGCTTTTATAATGTTGAGATAATTTCTATGTATGCCTATTTTGTTGAGAGTTCTTGTCATAAAATGGTGTTAAATTTTATCAAATGTTTTTCTACTTCTATCAAGAGGATCATATGGTCTTTGGTTTTGCTTCTATTTATGTGGTGAATTACATTTATACATTCGGGTATGTTGAACCATTCTTGCCCATCTGGGATGAATTCCACTTGATCATGGTCAATTACTTTTTTTTTTTTGAGACGGAGCCTCAAGCTATCCCCCTGGGTAGAGTGCCATGGCATCACAACTCATAGCAACCTCCAACTCCTGGGCTCAATCGAGTCTCCTGCCTCCGCCTCCCAAGTAGCTGGGACCACAGGCGCCTGCCACAACGCCCGGCCATGTTTTGGTTGCAGCCATCATTGTTGTTTGGGGGGCCCAGGCTGGGGATTCAAACCCACCACCTTAGGTGTACGTGGCTGGCGCCTTAGCCGATTGAGCCACAGGCACCGAGCCTCAATTACTTTTTTGATGTGCAATTGAACTTGGTTTGCTAGTATTTTATTGAGAATTTTTGTGTCTATATTTATAAATGATAATGGTGTATAGTTTTCTTTTTTTGTTATGTTCTTTCTTGGCTTTTGTGTAAAGATGATATTGGCTTCATAGAAAAAGTTGAGGAAGAGTGCTTCCTTCTCTATGTTATGAAATAATTTCTATAATATAGGTAATGGTTCTTCTTTGAGAGTCTGGTAAAATTCTGGTGTGGGACTTTTTTGCTGGGAGGTTTCTTATCACTGTTTCAATTTCACTACTTGATATTGGTCTGCTCAAGAATTCCATTTCTTCATGATTGACCTTAGGAAAGTTCCGTGTTCTTAAGAATATATCTATTTCCTCTACATTTTTAAGATTATGTGCATAGAGATTTTTACAGTATTCAGAAGTATCAGTTGTAATTTCTTTTTTTTTGCAATTTTTGGCTGGGGCAGGGTTTGAACCTGCCACTTGCAGTATATGGGGCTGGCACCCTACTCCTCTGAGCCACAGTCACTGCACAGTTGTAATTTCTTTCATTTTTAATTCATCTTATTAAAATGTTTTCCTTCCTGTTTCTGGTTAATCTAGCTAGGAGTCCATCATTTTTTTCATCTTCTCAAAGAATCAACTTTTTGTTTCATTAATCTTCTGTATAATTATTTTGTTATTGAGTTCATTTAATTCTTCTCTAACCTTAGTTATTTCTTATCTTCTCTTCTGTTTGGGATTGGTTTGCTCTTCTTTATACAACTCCTTGAGATAATTCACTAGACTGTTGATTGGTAATCTTTATGCCTTTTGGATGTAAACATTTATGGCAATGAATTTTCCTCTTATGATTGCTTTTCTGTATCCCACAGATTTTGATAACTTATGTCTCCTTTGTCGTTTAGTTCAGAGGATCCATCTTAATTTTCTCCTTGATCCAACTATCACTGATCAGTAGGTTGTTTTATTTCCATGACTTTTATGGAGATTAGCACTCCTGTTGGAATTGATTTCTAGTTTTATTCCACTATGGTCTGAGAGTATACATGGTATAATGTCTATATTTTTGAATTTGTTGAAACATGTTTTGTGGCCTAGGATGTGATAATCTTAGAGAATTTCCATGAGCTGATAAGAAGAATGTATATTCAGTAGTTTTGGAGTAGAATGTTCTGTAAATGTCTGTTGGGCCCATTTGTTCTAGAATTCTAGAGTCCATTGTTCTCTGCTTATTTTCTGCTTGGAAGATCTTTCCTGTTCTGTCATGGGTTATTGAAGTCCTCAGCTATCACAATGCTTTTGTTTATCACTTTGTGTAGAACAAGCAGGGTTTGCTTTATGAATCTGCTCACACCCGTATTAGGTGCCTAAATATTTAGGATTATTATGTCTTCTTGTTGAATTATTCCCTTCACTATTATATAGCGACTGTCTTTGTCTTTCTCTACTCTTATAGATTTGAAATCTATGGTATCTGCTATGTGGATTTTTGTTTTCTTTTGTTTTGCATTTGCATGGACTATTGTTTTCCATCCCTTCAACTTGGTCTAAATGAGTCTTTGTGGCTTAGATGTGTTTCCTGGAGATGTGTTTATTGATTCAAATGGCACATGTCTCTTGAGTGGGAATTCAAGCCTTTCACATTTATTGAAAGAATTGATAAATAGGGCAGATTTCTGTTTATCCTTTTCAGTAGATCTTTATTCCTTTGTTTTACCTCTTGAGTCATTGTTGTATCTGGGCCATGACCTTTAGCTTTGGGTTGTTTTTATACTGGTGTGTTTATTGTCTGACCTGTGTATAATGCAGTACTGAGTACTTCCTACAGGGAAGGTCTGATCTTGACAAATTCCCTCAGCATTTGCTTGTCTGGCAAAATCTTTATTTCTCCCTCATATAATAAATTTAATTCTGCAGTATACAAAATTCTAGCCATTATTCTGTTGAGAAAATGGGGAATGGACCCCACAATCCCTTTGTAAGGGATTGTAAAGTCTTAGTTGAGAAGGCCACAGTTAGTCTCATGAGTTTTTCTTTGTAAGTTACCCAATGCTTTCACTTTATGGTGATTGCCTCCTGGCAATAAATCTCCTAGGAATCCTTTGCACTTCTAATACCTGAATATCCAGATTTCTGCTAAGACCTGGGAAAACCTCAAATAGGTGTTCCAGTCTTCATGTATTTTCTTTTTTACCCTTAGGGATGCCTATGATTCTTATGCCAGGACTCTTTACATAATCCCAAGTTTTTTATAGACTTTGTTCATTCCTCTTATTTCTGTGTTCTTTCTCTTCAATTGGCTTGTTTAGTTTAAAGATATAGTCTTCTAGCTCTGAGATTCTTTCTTCTTCCTGATGTAGCCTATTCTTAAGGCTTTCTACTGTGTTTTGTATTTCCTTGAATAAATTCTTATTTCCAGAACTTCAGCTTGATATGCTTGATTTTTAATAATTTGATTTCTTTCCTTTTTTTTTTTTTAAGGCCGAGTTTCACTCTATCACCCCAGGTAATGTGCCAAGGTGTCATAGTTTACAGCAACCTCAAACTCTTGGGCCCAGTTGATCCTCTTGCCTCAGCCTCTCAAGTAGCTGAGACTACAGGTGCCTGCCTTAAGTCTCATCTAGTTTTTCTATTTTTAATAGAGACAGGGTCTCACTCTAGCTCAGGATGGTTTCAATCTCTTGTACTCAACAATCCACTTGCCTCAGCTTCCCAAAGTGCTAGGATGATAGTCTTTAGCTACCATGCTTGGCCAAATTTGATTTCTTTAGTGAATATTTCATTCATTTCCGGCATTAACATTGTGGTTCCTTTGTATTAGGTTTCTATTTCCTCTTGCATTTGCTTGAACTTCTTTATAATCCATATTTAAAGTTCTACACCAGTCCTTTCAATATTCTCATTTTTATTGGTTTCCATTGGTATGAAGTTAGTGTTTTCTTTTGGGGATGTCCTTTCACTCTGACTTTTCAGGTATATGAAGATATTTCCCTAACACCTTCTCTTCTGCAGAAACTTTTGCTTCTTATTTTTGCATTTTCTTTTGTTTAGATAATGGCACACTTAATTTAATCTCTGAGATAGTAGGTGGTGCTTATAGGTGAGACTCAATCATCCTGTATGATTGAGTCAGTGAATGCTGTAAATGGCATGCAGATTGACCACCTTGTCAGTAGGTGGCTCTTGATGGAAGTCACAAGTTGCCATGTTGTTTTGAGTCCTATAACTTGCTCTAGTCCCTCAGGTGAAGCACTTGATTTCACACTGGTCCCAAGCTGCCCACAAGTGCCCAACCAGCTTTAACATCCCTCCACTTCAGGGCTTGCACAGGGCATTCCCTGCTCTGTCATGGTGACTCTACCATGGAGTCACCAGACAGGCTGTACCAGGGAGACCTGGCAGGCAGGGAGCCCATAGTCTGAATATCCCTCAGTCTGTAGCCTCACCTCTAGAGGAAAGGTCTGAGTCCCTCCCTCTGAGGAAGCCCTGGCATGGTGGATGCTCAATAGAGAAGAAAAGCAGTTCCTGAGAATTCCAACTCAGTAGTCTCTCAGCAGCCATGGGCAGGGCAGGGGAAGGGGAGGAAAAGGTTCTCAGTGGAGAAGAGTTAGCACTCTGGTCACCTCTGTCCCTTTCTCCAGATGGCAACCACCTAGAATGTCCAGGCCCTAGAGTCACGCAGATCCCCCCAGACCCACCAGTGCCCTATGCCTCCTGTAGTCTGGGACAGAATTAGGAAACAGTTATGTAGGAATGAGTGAGATAAAAACAGAGGGGCTGAAGACCCCTGAGAAAGACAACGATGCATGGTGGGTGGGGAAGCAACTTGGTGCCTGCCTTCTCCGCTAAGGTCTGAGGTGATGGGAATGTCCTGAGGGGGCTGGCAGGCTGGTGATTTCTTTGCTACCGAGAAGCTCTCAGTTCACTGGTGGCAGCAGTTCAGGGACTTGTGTAGAAGAACTCTCTAGCAGTGCAGGAGTCCACTGATAGCCAGAGATGTAGGGGACAGAAAAATAAACATTCCACCTACCTTCTCTCTGGACTCCAAGCCTCTCAGGGGTTGATCTCTTGAGATACTTTCTCCTTGAGATATTTGTGGAGAAGTTCTTCTCCACAGCTTCTTGCTTTTATCCTCACTGCAGCCAGGTGACTAGGGATGTTGGTTGACCCCACAGCAGGCTTACTTCCAGGCTTCTCTCTGGTCCTCTCACAGTCAAGAAAGGATGCTCTGGTGCCTCATTATCTTCTCATAAGGGTATTGGTCCCAGGGTAGCAAACTTGAAGAGAAAATAAAATTAAAATTCTAGACTTCTTTCTTTGGGGTCATTGATAGAGGCTTTACTTTATGGATGCCTCTAAATTCCACTCCCACAGCCACGTAGGTGCCTATCCCACATCAGTTGAGAGCTCTTGTCCCTGGTAACTCAGTTTTTACTGCAGTTGGCAAATTTCATGCACCCTACCCCTTTGAGCCACAAGCATGGCCCAGAAAACCCATTTTTCTTTTCCACGAAATTGATAGAGATTTAGGATTTGTGTTTAATGGTAAGTATTTAAAAGGCTTTCAAACTCTCCTAGCATAAGCCCAGTAAAACAATTAAATTGTCATTTACTGCTAAGTTTGCATCAACTTTTTTCTTGCTAGGCCACTGATAGCTTTCTGACTTATTTATGTGATGCTCACCATTGTTTTCTAGTTAAGAAAGTCCACAAATGGACCCTCTATGAATGTCTATTCACTCGTTTATTTCATTATTCATTAAAGACATATTGAGTGCCCAATGTGAACAAAGGATATACATTGAAACAAGATTACTACCTCCAAGAAAATAGGACTTAAGCATCTATACACTGAAAATGTATGATGCCACGAAATGTGCTAGGGATTTAGGAATGAAATGCCTGAATAAAACATGACAACTGATCTCAAATGGCTTGCTGCTAATAGGAAAAACATGTGCTAGGTGGTTAGAATGCAATTGTGTTTATACAGAATGAAAACATAAATAAAGCATGGAGAAAAGGAATCACAAATAGTGAGCTGGCATTTTGCTCTATAATTAGAAGTGTTTGGATTATTAGAAACAATGTTTTAATCATAAGCATAAAAAGATTTTTAACTGAAGTAAAATTAAAAGGGAAAACAATTTCACAGCCTTTCCTTCTTTACTTTTTTATGAATGAGATGATTAAACTGTCCAAATTCTGTAAGAAACAGGGAATGAAAATTAAGTCAAAAGGTGGGACTCAGGAAGCCCAGAACCCCAGCCTGGCAAATTCAGATTCATCGCTGTGCATCTTCTGTTAAACTGCTTACCCCCTAATTTCTGTGCCTGTAAAAGAAGGCAGTTAGACTAACTTATGTTTAAGGCCTTTTCCATTTCTGATATTTTCTGACTATCAGCCATTAATAGGTTGTCTGAGTGTGGAGGAGGAGCAGCTAAGGGAAGGTTTATGTGTCCTATTAGAGCAATCATTGAATCAGAATAATGGTTTTAAAGGTGTGTATAAAGATGAAGCTATACACATCTGTATGCAGGAGGCAGTTTTATAGGCTTATTCATCTGACTAAGAGAGTCTTATAATTTGCCTTTCTAACCTGCTTAGCTTAGGTTCTTCACAAAAAGAGTTGGAATTGTTAGGATAGGCAGGAATCTCTTACTGTAGTAAGTCTTTAGTATAAATTATGTATTAGGGAAAAAATTAACTTAATCTGTGATCATAGGTCAAAATATGAAATTTAAGTTCAACAACATTACTGCCTTCTAGCAAGACTGATCACAAATCATGAGTGATTTTATTAATCAATTTCAACATCAAATTGAAAGAACTTTTAACTGACTAGTCCCATAAATTCATCCAAGATTTACATCCCAAGTATCATATATTCAATTTCTATTCTAATGAAGGCTCATATTTATTTCAGACATAGACGCTTCACTCTTATAAGAGAACTATCTGATTATGATGGTCTAATAAAATCCTTACTTAGTTCTTTTCTCAAGCTCTTTTCATATTTCCCATTTTACTTAAATCATTCCTTTGAGAAACCAAGTTTTATCACTACTCTCTGATCTTTTCCTAACAAGCTAAATTGTCAAAGATTTCTATGAAATAATTTATAGAAGTTTTTATAAATAATATTAATGTAATAAAAAGAAACAAATTGCTAATAAATTCTGTTTTATGGTGGGAAACAAAAATTTGAAAGCTTTAAAAAAAGAGAAGCAAGTACTGGCATTTATCTAGTTTTTCTAATTTGACTTAGATTTAGACAAAGAAATGCAATTTTATAATTTGGCAACTGTACTGAAAGAAGGCACCTAAATTCTTGTCTTAGCAATGCCCCAAATCTAACAATTACAGAGCAAGTTTCCTTATATCCTTTTATCTTTTTTTTAAATATAAGCCATAGAGATGTATACATATGTATATGTAGTATATGTACATTAATTTTAAATGACTGATCAATTTAATCCTAAACTATTTTCATGATATATTGAACAACCTAGTAGATTAGATTCTTATTTCTTACTTTCCTATGGTCAGCTTCAGAAAGATGCCCTTGGCAATGAAGCAAAAAATGTTTTAGACACTATATATAATACCAGAGGGCAGAAGAAGGTGGAATATGGAAATGAAGTGGTATTGTTTAACCAGAGAACATTTTAAAAAATGAAATGGCTGAGATTAAATGAACTATTAATGTATTTCCTTCCCTGTATTTACTCCCTATCACCCATCCCCTGATTCATCAGTAAAAGTATACATTATCTTGAGAAGAAGAAAAAGGAGGCAAAATAGTATTATTTTGGGTTTTTAAATTTTAAGACCTTGAAATCAAAGGACAAAAAGAAGGGATTATTGTGAGGAAATAAGCCATAGGAAACTTCGTAAAGCAAAATGATTAAAAAATTAGCTGGAGAATAATAGAGGTTCCTAGAATTAGAGAGATGGGGGAAAGAGATCTTGCCTAAGCACTGGGGTCCAGCTAAGTTTGTGCGGGTCTGTGGCCCAATTATGGAAAGGTCTAGAGAAGCTGGAAAACACCAGGCTTCCCCACAGCCCTCCTGGTGTGCAAGCAGAAGAGTGGGCAGTGTGGAGTAGGCAGGTAGGTGGTCTCCAGAAGTCTCCTTGAGATCCCTGTGACACGGGGTGTTTACTCTCTTCCCAGAGCAGGCAAAAATGGCCCAAACAATCATCACTTTGGGGGTAGGAATAAGGAAAGACCCAGAAGCTGCCATAAGTCCAAAGGGGAATGAGTCATTCCATCAGAGTGATGTGGGCTACTGACACTATGTGAAGCCAGATGTGCTCTTCCAATGATTCAGCAATGTGCAAGTCACAGGAACATAAATCCAGCCCCAGAAAAAGGCGCTGGTGAGGAGGAATGTCACATTGACGGAAATTGTTTCTACTTTTCCATTGAATCAAGTCTTGAATTGAAAAATTTTAATTCCTGTGGAAAATAAAGTTAATATTTTTCATACAACTGGGAGTTTGGGACTGGGATTTGTACCCACTACCTGTGATGAACACTGTCTGATTCTGGTTCAGTACATGCATTGGCCTCAGGTAAGAGCCCACATGGGGGTGACCCAAGACTACAGCAGAGCAGTGGAGAAGAGGGGAGTGACAGGGCAGGAGTGTCAAGGAGTGACAGGGCAGACCCTGCTGTGATTCTTCTGCTCTCTCTCTCCACCTGCACCCCAGAGCTCCTGAACATTTTGTGTGCATCTATCTGCAGCCACATTTTGACAAAAGCATTTTATAGATGTTGTCCTTCCTCACTGCCAGGTTTTCCTCACTGATGAGGTAGAGATTAGGAAGTGGCAGTTCAGACAGTTACATAATTATTCAACTTTGCACAATTTCTAAGAAAAAATGTGAACCTCAGGTGACCTAGCTCTGAAGCCCATGCTGTTTCTTACCCCTAGGTGACCTCACTGGCATGGTGCAGAACCAATTTTCAAGGAAATGTGACTGAGAGGAAAAATACATTTGAACTAGGTTTAAAAAGAATCTTTATTTCTATTCTACAGGGGTGTGCAAAGGGGGACTCCCAACATTGTAGTGAGAGAGTGCCAGGAAAGGGTTTTTTCCATTCAATCATTTGCTCTACAAATATTTCTGAGAACCTATGCTTTGCCAGGACAGTACTAGCAAAGGAGCTGCAACTGTACGTCCTCCAAGTGGAGCCATGCTACTGCCAGACCCCTGTTCAGGGTGCATATTTAAAACCATGCACATCCCTCATCCCCTCTTACCCTGTTTCTGGAGACCAGAACTGTTTCTCAGCAGCTGGGGGGAGCAGGCAGAGAGGAAGATGGGCAGGCTCACTGTTCTGAAGAAAGAAGGCCTCCTTTCTAGCCTCCCAGACTCCAGGCCTTCTCCTCCTACCCATTCCTCTTTCTTTCTGCCAGGATTTTATTTCTGGAGCATTTATTTTACTAGTCAGCACTCACTTCCCATGCACTGTTGTGATGAAGTTCATGATCTTTAGTTCAAGGCCCATGCCCTGAACTCCAACCTTACTGTACAGCCACACGGAGCTACTACCCAGTTCCTCCAACTCCTCGTGCCTGCAGTTCCCACATGCCCTACTCAGTCTTCTATGCTGTGCACACCCCTCAACGTTTCTCAACTGTTAACTCATCTAGGAATGTTTCAAGATCCCTCCCTTCATTTATGGAATCAACGATTCTCCAATTCTATGTAGCAATTCCTTCCTACTTCTACCAAAGTACTTATTACATCAGTTGTGTCAAATGGACAGTACCAATCAGAGGGAGAAACAGAAAAATCCACAGCATTGGAAGAAAAAGTGTCTGAGTTAGAAGAAAAGGAATGTGTAAAAAGGGGTGGATTCAGGACATTAATTAAACAGTAAGAAATTGGGGAGGAACAGATAAAAAACTTAGAAAGAGGGAGGATCTGCAGAATATTTATAATATTCTAGAAGGTGCCCTTGGGGTCCTAAGAACAGTGCTAGATCTTATGGTGTGATGGGGTGACCTTCTCAGGGTTCTCAGGAACAGATTCCTTCCTCATGTCACTGGCATTTTAATGGGAGAACTACTTTCAAGTGAATTGGTGATTAGAGACAGAGCTCTACATGGGCTATGGATCTTCACCTTTTGGTAAAGGTCTAGAGAGAGATTTGAAAAGGGTTCGTGCCAAAAATAACAATGAGATCCTGAGGGATATCTTTTGGACTAGATATTATAAATGGGCTCCTGTCAGTCTGCATGTCTGAGATGTTTTCTGTGAACAGAGCACGTCTCCTGTTCTCCACATACGTCTGTTGACAAGGAGTGTGAATCAAGTATCTCTTCCAGCTGATGATGTCTTCCCTACTCTGCCTGTCACCGCACTGCCTGGAAAAAGTTTTAAGGCAGAAACATTTTACACATATTATTTCTTTTCTTACCACAACTTAGATGAAGAGTTAACTAAAAAGGATAAATGACATCTCAGAAGGTAGCCTGCCTCTTTGACAAGGGACCTGCCTTCAGAGAAACGTAGAAGAAATCTCTGGGAATCATCAGCAATAAAAAGACTAAAAAAACAAGGGCAAGTGGATAAATGTCAATGATTGTAAGAAGTGGGAAAGTTGGAAATGTTGCATGTTTACTAACTGACCCTCTCCAAAGGAACAGCCCCAGAAAAGGTGAGTTTTCAGTAAAATGTTTTAAAATAAGAAGTTCTGAGACTCTAAGTGCATTACAAGACAAAATTTTAAACCCTCTTTTATATTATTTTTAACATGTGTGGCTTTACTCAAGACTCTATTAATGTACAAATGGATGAGAGCAAACTGGGTTCAAGTTAATATTCTGTACTTCAGTTCTTCCAAGCCGAAACACAGCTTTCCCATTGGTAAAACAGTAGTCAAAATCTTTCTGAAACTTCTTTGTAAAACAAACCAGGTAGAAAGTTAGAATTTGGGCTATTTAAAGGAAGTTATATAACTTATATTGCTAACATATAGCAAACTTAAATAACTAACTGGATAATGCTGTACTCTACAACAGGTTCGAACGTGGAGAACTCAACCTCTAATATTCTCTAGTCAGGTTCTTTGAGATCAATTCATCCCAAAATACATAAAATACCTACAATAAAAAGAATAATATAATAGAAAATAATATTTAAAAAATGAAGATTGGACTTCTTCCAATCTGAAAATCAGATTTACACAAACAATAGTTCAACTGCCATAATGGTGCACTGAGATTCCACTGGCGTGTCCACAAAGGCTCACTCTGCATTGTCTCACCTGTGGAGAATTCAGATTTCCCGCCTTCTCCCAGTGGGAAGTGCTGTACCTGAACTCGGCTCCTCAAACTTGTTCCTCTCCTCACCTAGCAGAAGGATTTGAAACTTCCCTCAGGCTCCGAGCTCTCTAGGTGCTGAGCAGCAAAATTTCACAGAAATCTGAAAATAGCTGCCATCTAAATTCAGACTGTCCAGTACCCAGATAGTTTGTTCCTCCCTCCACACTGGTCCCATCTGATAAGATTGCTTTCAGTGGCCTCTCTCCTCAAATATAACCGTGTGACATATGAATTACCCTTGGCCCAGTTCACTTGTCTGTAAAATGATAAGAGGATGGGGATCTGTCCTCTGCCTCACATCAGCTCTTAGGTTCCAAGTGCTCCAGTAAAGCCTTTTCCTTAATATATACCAAGCGATGTTGAATATTTGGCCTTTGCTACCATGCATAACAATCTTCTAAGAACACTTTATACACAAAGAACCATGGGGGTCTGTGGCAAAGGGGTCTGTATGATAACCACAGTGGCAGGAAAAGACTGCAGATTATTTCCCAGACATCACCTGCTCACTATGGTTGATGCTCATTATCCACAGATTCCATTTTTACAGATTCATTTGCTTGCTCAAGTTTATTGGTAACTCCAGAATCAGTGCTTGAAGTTCTTTCTGTGATCATTCCTGGACATGGACAGCACTTAGCAAAATTCGAGTCAACTGACATTCATATCCTCAGCTGAGGCCAAACAAGGAAACCCTGTTTTCTACTTTTGTCTGTCATGCTGTAAAAGCATGTTCTTTCTGCAGTGGAGTTAGTGCCACATTTTTCACATCATTGTGATTTTTCCGGTGATTTTGGTGTTTAAAATGGCCTCCAGGCATAGTACTAAATTGCTGTCTAACCTTCCTGCACTTTTTTTTTTATTAAATCATAGCAGTGCTATGCTATCATGAGGTACAGTGTACTGTTTCTGTATACAATTTGAAATACTTTCATCCAACTGGTTAACATAGCATCCATGTCTTTTTCTTAGTTATTGTGTTGAGACATAAGACATTTATATTCTACATTTAGAGAGATTCACATGTACCCTTATAGGATGAACTGTAGGCGTGATCCCACCAATCACCCTCCCTCCTCCCTTCCTCTCCACTCCCCTCCCTCTCCATAACTTTCCTGCACTTAAGAAAGTTGTGATGTGCCTTGTTAAGAAAATATATGCATTACATAAGCCTTGTTCAGGTATGAGTTATAGCATTGTTAGCCATGATTCAATGTTCATGAATCAACAATATGGTGCATCTAGAAAAAGGAATCCGAGATTTGCAAAACTGTATAAGAAGCCCTGAGGAGAGTGCTAAAGTGCTATCTACAGTGCATGATGAAGCTATGGAAAAGATAGAAAAGGGGCTAAATTTCTGGATTCGGGAGATTACAACCTACTTGAAAAAGCATAGCAGACAGGATTATTGTGAAGCTGAAAGCCAAAGA
>CAUYQV010080928.1:0-32961 GCA_963574575.1 Galagoides demidoff
GCAGGAGACTCGCTTGAGCCCAGGAGTTGGAGGTTGCTGTGAGCTGTGATGCCATGGCACTCTACCCAGAGGGATAGCTTGAGGCTCTGTCTCAAAAAAAAAAAAAAACCAAAAAAAATCATGTTGGTTACCATGAATATATACATTTTTATTTGTCAATCATAAAATAAATAATAATTATTTTTTGATGAAAAGTAAATGAATGCAACAAAAACTGAAAAATATTCCTCAACTTCTGCTAGATATTGCTTCTGGGTGAAGGTTCTTGAGACTGAAATATATTCTTTTGTATGTGTTTGTGTGTGTGTGTGAGAGAGAGAGAGAGAGATTTGCATACATTAGAATTCAGAGGCAAGCTCTAACATGAGACTATTTTTAATGAATTACTTAGATCTGGGGAAATGATACCATGGATTATAATTTGATTTGCACAACAGCCTTGTTAAGTGATTTATCAAGGAAACAGTGCTGATATTATTCTCATTTACAAATGACAAATCTAGGGCTCCAGGAGGTTCCATGACTTGCTTTTTGATTCTCCAGGTAAACAATGACAGAGCTGGGGCTCAAACACAGGCCTTTTCATTCCCAATCCAGTGGTTTTTCCACTGCCCTGAACCATTCCAGAAGTGAGAGGGGTTGCAGAGGACTTAGGTGAAGCACACTGAAGACCCATTTACTCCCCCAGTCATGTACAGCCCAGTTAAGGAGATGAGAGGTTCTAAAGTGATGTATTTAAATAGTGTCAAGAAAAAGTAGATAAGTGTGCTTTGAAATAATTGGCTCAGAAAATAACGGTAAAAATATTAAGCAAGTGAGCTCACTATAAAGATGGATTGTTAGGAAAGATTTTCTGGAGGAGGTAAGATGAAAACTGTGTGTTAAAGGGTGGATAACAACAACACGGTGATAGGAATTACCCAGAGTATCAGAGAAAGTTCTTTCTTGGTTCACTGCAGATAGAAGAAAATGCAGACCTATGACAGGAAGTGGCATGGCTACAGTTTATAGTCTTACGTGCTATGAAGTGAGATAATTATTCCTTTGGACTTTTAAAAAACAAATATGTCCCCTACAATATCTGTGATCTAGCAAACTACTTGCAGGGTTGGAATAATGATAGATATGTGCTAATATTTAGAAGGATGTGCCTCGTCCATACAGGGAAATTGAACATACCTCCCATAGTTGACAATATAGGGCTCCACTACATAAATTTAACTACATCAACTCTGGGAACACTGTGGAGTCTTCAGAAAAGATGTCGACTTTTACTACTAAAATGTGGTCTGTGGACCACTATGGTCCCCTTTACCATTGGATCTTGTTGAAATGCAGTTTCTGATGCAATAGATTTATAGGAGGGTAGGAGGTTTTGCACTTCCAACAAGTTCTCCACTGATTCACACATGCATTAAAGTTTGAGAAGCAGAGGCAGATGAGTAACGACATGGAAAGATATTTGCAATTAAGTTAAATAGGCTTATTTCACAAGAATTAGTTCTAAATGATACTATATTGGTAAATTAAAAAAATGTATACATTCACAGATGAGGAGGGGAGAGAAAGCGCAAGGGGAACAGATGGGAGGAGTGTGCATCACAATACCAACTGCGGTGGAATTACAGGAAATTGTTTAAATTGTCTTCTGTGTTTGCATATCTGTAATTTCACGATGAACATGCCTCTTTAAAACTACACTTTAGATTTCTTTTCTGTTTTCAGAATTTCACTGAGTTCTTTCTGAACATGAAACCAATAGGCTGGATTGGAAGAAAACAACTCAGAGGGATTTAATCAGCGTAACAAGAAACTGTCAGAAGAGAGGAAGCCTTATAAGGATTTTCCATCAGGTGTGAAGTAAGTCATTGCAACCTTCCCATTCCTGGATCTCTCAGAACGTATTTAAAAAATGGATACCTTTTTTTTTTTTTTTTTTTTTGTCTTTTCTTTATTAAGGCTGTTAAGCTATGGGAGCAGAGACATTTTCAAGACTGCCAACTGGGAAAGTATTTTCAGGATGAAACAGATCACTCCCCTTAAGTATTTTCAGTGGCTTTCCTCTGAGTTCTGGTGGGGACTATTTCAACAATATTGCTTAGAAGTTGAAAGAGGATCCAGCTGTTTTATTCAGAATGATTCTTGGCCTGCCTTCTCCCTTGGAAAATTTACCTTAAGCTTTTTAAACTTTATTCATTTCTGTAGTTGTCCCTATTTTGGTGATCCCTTTTCTTTCTAGCCTGTGATGGTAGGAAATGGAGTTAGGTCCCATTTTCTGTTTTCTAGCTGCTGGGATGTTTACGCCACAGAAGTAAAGAGCTCACAGTCCTTTATTACTAAATTAGGGGAAATGGTGTCTGCTGTAGTTAAGAGAACTGAATGATATAATGCACAGAAAGCATTTGTTATGAAGCATAAAAGAAGAACTTAAAGAGTTGACTGATTTATTTACTCTTCATTCCACAACGGTGGGCCCTGTGTCTATTCTCAGCATAGTAAGGGCAGAGGATGCAAATGACCCCAGACAAGTTCCCTCACCTCAGGGTGCTTTCAGGGAAGGGGACATAATTAAGGAAAACAATTACCCTGCAGTGTAACACCTGCTATAAAAGGGAGCGTGCCAGGTATCATGGGGACGAATAAGGGCAGGTTGGCAGTGGGGTGGTAAAAAAAAATCTTCCTAGAAGAATGGCCTGAGGGCCCATCGGGTCTTGGCCCGGAATGGCTGGGAAGTGCCAGACAATGGGAATAACACATTGAAAGGCTCAAATGTGAGAAAGAGCACAAAGATCCAGGTGATCAGTAAACTAAAAATGATTTGGGGTAGAAAGTAGGGGCAGTAGAAAGAAGGAAAATGCTGTTGAAGGGGCAACCTCCTCTGAAGGGTAGTGGGAATGGTCAGGGTCCCTCCTGGTCTATCTGGGTTTTTGGAAGATGGCTCTGGCCTCAGTGTGAAGGAAAGACTGGAGGCAAGGCAGGAGGTTTGGCAATCAGCCAGGAGGTTACTGCAGCTGGGCAGGTGGGAGGGTCTGATGCTGACCGGGGCCAGTAGAAACAGAGTGAGGTGGCGATTAGCTAGAATCGGGGTGGAGTGGGAATGGGACAGGCCCCAAGAATGTTCTCAGTAGATGCTTCTTTCCTTCCTTTTCCCTCCATGGAGATCGTTCGGTCAATTCAAGCCAACCCAGCAGTAGCTGAAAAAATATTTCCTTGACACAAAATAACTCTCTCCTTACCAATTCTCAAAGCAAGGCATGGGAATTCTTGAAGGTCACTGCATTTCCATTTGAGGAGTCTTTGAGGTCAAAACTATTTTATAACAATATTGAGTCCCTGTTTGCTTTATTGCTCTCGTTCTTCCAGGAGCCCAGTGAGTCTTCTAGGGGCTCCCAGGGAGTGTGGGGCTGCAGCTGATGGCTAAAGTGACATGTGTTTACTTTTTCCTGAGCTTTAAACTTGTCCCAGTTTTAATTTCAAACACAGTAAATACATAAAGATATAGCCTCCATAACAAAAGCTCTTTGGGGTCCTCCATAATGTTCAAGAATATTAAAGGGACCTGAGACCTCAAAATACGAGGGCCACTGCCATACACATGTAAATAAGGCATCTATTACCAAGAACTTACAAAATTTATGAGGGAGGGTAAATTCTGCTGATTGGAGAGCCTAATTTTTGTCTCAGTTTTGGTGTCCTCTCAAACCTGAGCTGCTGCCTGGACAATCTAAGGATGACGGCCGGTATTTCATTTGCAGAAGATCACATCTAAAGAAAGCAAAGCACGTGCCGTGCAATGTACTAAGTAGAAATATGAAAGCTCTCTCTGTGAGTCCGAAGACACTTTTTCCTTTAAAACTTATTTTTAAAGTTAGAAAACAGTCACTGAGTAATACTCGTATCTCAGAACAAGATCTCTGTTGTGTGGGCAGAAAAGCAAAATAGAAGCTGCAGTGTGGGCAAGTGGAAAATAACACAGTGAGAAGGAAAGATGCGAAGGAGACCCGAGCTCTCAACTCAAGTTCTCCGAGAACCATTTTTTAAAAAAGCTCGGGGCAACGGGTTAGCTAATCAACCATCAACCTGGCGGTCATCCACATGTCATCCAAAGAGGCCTGGAACCCGTCAAGGAAGCGTGATTGTGCCTCTGCACAATGCTGGGGTGTCTGCCCTTCCAAGAGGTCACTCCTGGTTGTCTCAGAACGAAAAGTCCACAGAGGCCCAGGAAAAGAGCAATACGAAAAGGGTCCAGGAGACCGAGGGCAGTTAAAGTTCAAGTCTTACGACAAGAATCCCATATGGCTATTAGAAGTAAAATGTGGCTAGTCCATCTGAGGAACTGAATTTTATATTTTATTTCACTTTCACTAATTTAAATTCCAATAGCTGTGAGACTAATAACGACTGTACTGGAGAGCTGTATTCTGAACTTCTGTAAAATTAGCTTGCTAACTTTTGCTGGGCCAACTCTAAGATCCCTCATCATAGGACAGGATGGGTGTGAATTCACTTTTAGGTAAACACATCCTTGTCTCCCACAAAAACCCAGAGTCAGAGTTACAGGGTGTCTGCTGGCAAAGCCAGCCAGTTCTCCCAGGAGAGCCGTGAACAGGTGCTTAGCAAAGGGGAAGGAGACAGCGAGCAGGCAAATGGATCTGTAGAGGTCTTGACTGTGACCCTGTGTGACCTTGCCCTGAGCTACCTCCCAGACTCTTTTTCAGACACCCCTCTGAGGGCTTCCGGACCTGCCAAGCCAGTTCCCAGCTCAGGGCCTGCTGTGGATGTCCTTTCTTCTTAGCCTAGAATGCACTTTCTCAGATCAGGCTTCTCCACTTCAGTGCTGGTGACGCTTGGGGCTGGATGGTGCTTTGTCACAGGGACCTGTCTGTGCACTGTGGGATGTTCAGCCGCATGGCTGGCCTCTATCCGCCAGATGCCAGTAGCACCCTCCTTTCAGTTGTGACAGTTAAAAACACCTCCAGACACTAAATGTCCCTTGAGAGGCAGAGTCACCCCTGGTTCAGAATCACTGCCCTAGATAGCTGTGTGATTCACTCCCTCACTTAATTTAGGTCTGTACTCAGATGTCACCTCCGGGGAAACTTTTTCAAAACCCAGCCTACACCAGAAGCCCCACCTCTCTCTATCCCCTTCCCGGTTTTCTTTTTCTTCCCAGTATTTATGACTAGCTAACATTGTATGAGATACTTTTTGGTTTATTATACCTTCCCCTGTTTTGTAACTGCTATAATTCTAGCTCCGAGTACCTACGCAGTGGGTAGATGCTTTACAAATATTTGTTAAATGAAGGAAGGAAGGAGGAAGGTACCAGTGCCTTTTGTAAAGTCAGAAGAGAGGCAGGAAGTTTTCATCCCAGGAGAATGGAGCCATGCCAACAAGAGAAAGGCTTCAACTTAACTATTAAAATCTATGTTGGTTGCAGATGGTGCCTGTGGCTCAAAGGAGTAGACCGCTGGCCCCATATACCGGAGGTGGGGGGTTCAAACCCAGCCCTGGTCAAAAACTGAAAACAACAACAACCAAAAAAAAAAAAACCCAAAAAACTATGTTGGTTACTATATATAAAAATGACGAGGTATTAAAATTTTTTCCAATAATGGACACACTTTTACTCGTATTTTCTAAAATGGTGGTTTGAATGCAGAAATAAATTACAGCTTTAGATGTATTTGTTAACCACTTTTATGATAGTATACGCTTTTGAAACCTAAAATTATAATCATTTCATATCACTAGGAGTCTATGTTCTCACCCAATATTAACATTGATGTCTTCTTGCCACTGAGCAAAAACCATTCTGATAATTAGGAAAGTGCCTGATTAAAGACCTGCGTTTTTCCTTCAGGGTTATAAGCTGAAAATGTGTTTCTGGGAGGTTTTTATTAGCATTACTGTATAAGCCTATCAATTCAGTGAATATTACCCTGACTCCAGCCCTAGAAAATTTAATTGTGTTCTGAAGTCCTTACTTAATTATAAGACTGAGTTTTTTTTTCCCCCCCTGAAGATTTGTTATATACCATCTGAATTCCTTAGGACTTACTAATTTCTAAGATACTGACTTTCTTCTGGAAAGAACTGCAAATACTCAAAAGAAATGATAAGTGCTAAGTGAGTTACACATTTTGGAGAAAAAGGAAAGGCTATTTTTCGTTTGTTGGCAGATCCTGTGTAGGGCCAGAGGACTAGCATAAAACCTGGATCTAGCCAGCTGGGAAATGAACTTCCTTAACACTGCAGGTCCTAAGACTATTCAGGGACTGACAACTTCTGAATACAGTCAATAAAACTTCTAAAGATTAAGTAATTCCTCTTTCACATTTTCTAGATTTTCACTAATGAATGTTTTTCTACAACACACTCCCCTCCCCTCCCTTTTTAAAAAAAAAATATCTGGAACCATGTCTGTGTGTGTGTGTGTGTGTGTGTGTGTGTGTGTGAATGACATTTGGCCATCCTTTTGTGAAACTGTGAATAAGCACAAGCCAGGCTGGGTGCAGGTCTCGGGGTGGGTCCCCAGCCCCCAGGGGCCTGAGCCTTGCCAACTCTCACAGGTGGGATGCAGCACATGGGGCATGAAGGCAACGTCACAAGCTGGCCTTTTGCAAAATTGACTGCTGACTCATAGACCAAAGTAGCCTTCAGAGGTTATCTTATTTTTTTCTTTTTAAATCATCTTTACTCTTCTTCCTAGAGTCTTCCCAGTAACCCTCCAAGTTGTTATCTAAATCTTGTCTGTGGTTTCTAAGGTCAGCCCTTTTGGCAACTCACATCCCTCACCTAGCTCTTTTTCATTATTTGAATGAAAGAGGAACATTCCTCATTATTAGTTCAAGAATAGGGTAAAAATAATTTTTTTGCATACATGCAAAAAAGGCATGCAATGATGTTATGAGATCCATATATATGTATTTATATATGTAGCAAAATGGTTATTATAGTGAAACAAATTAACACATTTATCACCTCACATAGTTACCTGCTTTCCCCTTATGGCAAGAGTAGCTATAATCTATTCATTCAGCAAAGATCCCAAATACAGTAAGTCATTATCAACTAGAGTGCTGAAGTGGTGCATTAGATCTTTCAAATTGTTTGTCCTATATATCTGCAGCTTTGTAGACAGAGAATAAACAGTGTTTACCAGAGGTGGAGTAAGGGGGAAGGAAATGAGATGTAGGTCAATGATACAAAGTAATCCAAGAATTTACATGAGAAGAGGTAGGGGAAATCTACTTCTAAGATGCTCCTACCTCTCCTCTGAACTCCATCCTCCTCAGGCCCCTCCCATCTGCATCAGAATATTAACACATCTAGACACTTGATACCAGATGACATTGTTCTTAACATAATCTCCAATATCAGGCTTTGAACAGAATTCTAACACCTACGAAATGCATTGGAATGGATAAGTTTGAATGTTTTATGTAATATGGGCAGGGCGTGTCAAATTTCTCTTATATTTTTAATAACACCTTGATTTCTGAATAATATTTCAGAGGATATACATTGACAGGCAGAAAGATGATCAAAAATAGTAATCCTGCCTCTTCAAGGTTAGAGACATTATTGCCCAGCTGGAGAGAAATGTGGTGTCCTCAGGTAGGACTCAGATTTGAAATAATCTTTCCAAAAATGATGAAAGCTCTTGGGGGAGTGTTTTGCTCACCCTCTGGAATCAATACTGCGATTCCTCTGCTAGCTCTGTGGGCAGGGTTTTTCCCTAAAAGTTAAAGGTTTTATTTTTCTGCAGTCCCTAAGACCAGCCTCCGTAGGCACAGTCAACCTGTCCTCATTGTGTGTGAGCTCAGCCAATCTGCAGGGAAGCTGGCAAATGTGACTAAGGCACGCTATTACATGCTGGAGAGATTTATAAATGAGTTTTCTGGAAGGAATAAGCAACTGACAATTTTCATATAGCTGTATTGATAGCAATATAAAACCAGTCAAAGCACTTAGCAGAAAATACCAATGCATTGTTCAGCCGATGGGAGCCTGTTGTTTTTCCAATTTACTCTTTAAAATTTTGCCTTTTCAAGTTGTCTTGAGCTGCAGGTCATTGAGGGAGGGGGAGAAAAAGGTATTTCCTCTTTTCACAAAGAAATACTCAAATAAATGAGGTACGCCCCCACCACATTCAGCTAAGCATACCAGCTTTTATCATATAGCAACAAAATGCACAACAAACTTAGAAAATCAAAGAGCACCCCCCATTCTAAACAAGTTATTATAGAACAGAGAAAAATAAAGAACACCTGATCAGGCCAGGTTTTCCAGGCCTTCCCATTTCGAGTCCCCCCTGGGTTTCCTTTCCTTCTTCTGCTTTTCCATTTCGCCATTGCCGGTCTACACTGCGGGAAACCAGGTAGGGCACGCTGACCCCTACTCCACAGCATGTGCTCATCATATTCTACGGCCAAAGGCTCCACCTCTGACAACCTGGCGGCCTACCTTCCTTACTCAACACACTTACTGTGGGCCTATTATGTGCCAGGAAATGTGTGGGTCCCAGTGAAGGGTAAAACAAGGCCTCTGTCCTCATGGACCTTATAGTCACCATTGAACTACATGTCTGGGGTGCTTCAATAAATTCTGTGTGCAATGACACCCCTGTGTGACCCCGGGGCTGATTTGATTTATCCTCATTTTAATTATGAACCTCCTCACCACAGCAGCGTTCATGATTTCAGGGCTGATGTCTGATCCCTGCCAGTAGGACAATCGTGTCTTGAGAGACTGCTGAGAGCTGTAATAGCTTTTTGATAAAACCCTTTGCCCACTTCCCCTATTTGATCTTTGTTTACAGTCCATAGCCACCTTCACTACCCTCGTCCCTGCAGCCTCTTTTCTTTTCCTACCCCTCTAATCGCCCACACATTCTCTGTCTCCATCATCTTCTTTCTTTTCCCTGGTCCCCTCCCCATGCCTGCAGTCTGGCACTACTACAACCTCCCAGCTTCCAGGTTTTCCCAGTCGGTTACTTTTTTCTGCTTGTGTTGGCAGTGGGATTCTTTACAGCACACATTTATTAGTTCCATCATTGTGCCTTATTCCCTATCAAAACTGGTTTGGTACTATTCCAGAAGCTCTGAGCTGTTTGTAATCTGACACCTGATTACTAGATGATGGATGGACTTGGCCAGAGACAGTGAGAGCTTTCTGGAAGCATCAGGTGCACGTCCATCACTTGGCAAGATGCAGAGGCAGAATCAGAAGGTAAGAGTTGACGACTAGCACTCTGGACAACAGGCCACAGGGCTTCAAACTTTGCAGTATATTTCTCTGCTGACTCACTTGTTTGGAAGTTTTCAGAAAAGAAAATCGGAATGTTAGAACACAAAGAGATATACATTAAGGTTCCATGGGAGAAAGATGCCTTACAAGTTAGCCCAGGACACTCCTGTCTATTTTGAAAGAGTACTGGAATGAAATGCTTAGGCCAATTTAATTCTTCATTAACCAAAAATTACTATATGTCAGTTTTTATTTTAAGTAACCAGGACATAACACATTTATCAGTAAAAAGATACCACCAAAATATTTCCTTCAGAGGTCATTAAAAACACTACAATAACTAAGAAGTCCTATTTATGTGATTATTTTGTGGATCCTAGGAAAATAGACATCTACACAAAACCGTCTACATGTGAACATTAAACTGCTCATAATAAAGTCACAAAGTATCCTGTTTACTGATCTGGGTCTAACATATTTTTTGCAATTCTGATTTTTTTTTAACCTGGCTTTTAGAATACGTTCTTGGTTGTACTATATAGCTTCTCCTCTTTGTTTATGACTAAGATCATCTGAAGCCTCATGCAGTGATGATACTGGAGTAAGGCTTTTCCCTAAGCAGGTCATCAAAGAATTAGCTTTGAAACGACTCAACTAAATGAAAATTCTTCTAAAAATTTCAATTACAAGAAGACAATGCATGCGTGTTTTAAGATCTCACGGATTGAGATATCTGAAGACCAGAACGACAGCTGAATGACTTAACCCGCTGTGGCATCACTGGCTGGCACCTGTGGCCCTGACTGAGCCAGGGACCCTGAATGTTAGACTTTGAGATGAATCTTAGGCATGTTCAAATGCTTGGGTCAACAGTTCCCACTGAGGGAAGGCCTTTCTATTAGTTCATTAAATGATGACCCATTTTCACTCCTCTTCTACTTCTGGAACTTTCAAGCATGATGTCAACTTATTTCCCTCATGACTCTCTCTGAATTTATGTTGCTTTCTTGGCTTTTGAAATTTTAGAGCTTGTCTGGGAAAGTGGGACACATTTCCCTTGACATATTTCAAGCTATCTGAGACAGAGGAACCCATGTGCAATAAGCTGTCAACCTGAATAGTGGCAGGGAGCAATCAAGTCCTTCACGAAGTAAGTCTCACCCAGCTCTCTTCCACCTCCACTTCATATGATACCCCAGATGCCAAGGTTTCTGACAAATCTTCCTTCTGGGCATGACCTGCTAAGACTTTATCATTTGGAGGAGTTTTCTGGGGCATAGTTTGCTATCCTGGTGCTCAGAGTCACATGACACTCTTTTCCTTGGTTGCTAGCATTGAGCTTTGGATAGGAGAATCTCACTATTCCTCCAGGGACTGACTGCAGCACTCTTGTCTTTAAATTAGGGGATGAGGAAATGTGTTACCATCTTAAATCCTTGCAGAAGATCCGCTACCCAGTATTAATTTCTTTAGCATTCTTAATTCTCGTGTATGTCTGACCTGGACTATTCCATACCATTATTTTTTGTTTTATCTGCATTCTTTACTATGCTCTCTGGTGGGAAGACTTCTGTCTTTAACTATCTGGCTCCCTAGACCTTTGGTATGAAGAATGAGAGCTAAGCCTGAGAAATGAGAAGAATTAGACTAGCAAAGTGTCTGCATTTGAAACCCCCTATTAATGGCGATGAGAAAGCATTGAGAAAGTGAAAAAAGCAGAGAGAGGAAAAAAAAAACCTGAATGGGTTGAGTTTAGGGATTTATGGAGAGTTTCATTTTTTAATTAAGGACACATTTTTAAGAACACCAGCAAGTTCACTGATTCAATAAAATGGATACCAAACCTAAACAAACTTCATGTAATCATCTCAGTGATGAAGAAGGTTCTATCTTACATTATTATCTGTCCTTTTGAATTACAATTTCTCTGGATTCTCATTAGTGCATATAATATGGTTGCTCATACCTGGAAACTCTGTTTAGCAATATATACATGAAATCTTTGCATTGCTATGTGACTTCAAGCACGTCAGCCTTCAGGGTTTTGGTCTTTAACAAAGGCAACTAACCGTAATATCCCTCCAAATCCTACTGGAGTTCTATGATATGGTTCATATAATCCAATTCCTACAGAGGCCAGGGAGGTAGCCTAAATGGATGAAATAGGCTAGAGAGAAACCAGAAAATGCTATTTAGCTAGGACTGTGATTGAGAAATACAAGTAATCCTTGGTCTACTATATTACATCTTAAACCCCCTAGGTGTCCCACCCCAAACCCAATCAGGCTGATTTTGGGCTTTTGGGCCATCAAATGTATTTACTCTTATAATCTACAATAATTGACCAAATACTGTGAAAGACCCTGGAGAAAATGGTATACAAACTGTTCATAATGGCATGACGACAGAAGTGCTGACTTGAGGCAGCTTTGCCTGAAAACTCAAGGGTGGAATTTCAAGTGATCACACAGATTATGAGCCCTGAAGGATTCTTCACCAACCCCTGAGTGTTGTTAAACTACAGAACTGGGAGAAGAAAGCTGCCGCTGTCCACGGTGCTCAAGAATATTCCTTAAAGCTGGAGTCTCTTCTCAGCATCTGTGGTATGGACATACTTTACACTGAACATATTGTGCATTTAAAACAATAGTAACAAAAACAAAACCCCCTCAAAATTACCTTGGTATGGCCCAAGAGGATCTGACGTAGGCATGACTCACAATGGCAAACACTTAAATAGAAATCTCAAGTTTTTGATTTTCTTTCTGTAGTTCTGAAATAATTTGTGTAGAATGGTGTGCGTGTGTGCATATGTGTGTGTATGCTGGATCTCTGAAATCTCCTTTCCCTCATCTCATGTTAATATGATCATGATTTTATTGTCTACATTCCCAACGTCCAGTGCTTGACACAAGTGACTGCTTAGGCACCAGCAATTCCGTTCTGGAGTGCACATAGGGTCATCAATTTCTAATCCTTCTTCCTGCAAATTTCACCCCATGGTTGCAATTTTCTTTTATAAATTAAAAAAAATCACCACTGTCCAAAGCAATGGGAATTTAGAATTCCTCACAACAGACTTTAAAGAAAGAAAAAAAGAAGTTGAAAGACACCGTGTTTCCCTGAAAATAAGACACTGTCTTATATTTATTTTTTTCTCAAGAAGACACACTACGGCTTATTTTCAGGGGATGTCTTATTTTTATGAAGTATAATACAACAATCTACATTTATTCAAATACAGTTAAGTCATCTTCTTCTGGAACCTGATGGGAGAGCTGACCTTGTTGGCGGGGCTGGTGCTAGTGCTGCGTGAACTCCTTTCCCCTAGCCATTCGCACGTGGGCAATAGGATGCCTGTGACCACGGTTACCACACACACACCCATGCAAGTGCAAATGGCTCAGAGAAAGGACCTGTGGCAGATAAAAGGTATTCTAGTCTTCCTTACCACTCTGTGCTTCCTTACCACACCCATCACTAGGTCTTATTATGGGGTAGGGCTTATATTTAACAAATGCATAGAAATCCCGCTAGAGCTTATTTTTGGGGTAGGTTTTATTTTCAGGGAAACCCGGTAGTGTCCAGAAAATTTCTCACTCTGAAAATCCCACTTTAAAAATACAATCCATCTGATCTATTCTGAAATCAAAGATCAATTATGTTCTTAGAGACCCAGAGCAAAATGATTTCATGAATCATTTCTGTCATGAATATTCTGAAATGTTGACCCTGTATGGGTACTGGCAAGAGGAATTTTTAGGTCCATCTGGAATTATTTTTTATTTTAGAGCTAGCGCTTTGACTTGATTGAAGTACTAATAACAGAAGGAAAAAATAGGGAGAGAGGGAGACAAAAATATGTGTCCCAATAAAATAACCAAATGTTAAATCTTCTTCCTTGTATTCACAATGAAATTTTAAAAGCTTTAATCATGAGATGCTGATAAATCTGATGAAATCAGGGAAGTTAATCCAGAAATTAAATAATAAATGAAAAGAAATCTTAAAAACCATTAAAACAGGAGGCTCCTTAAAATGTCATTTAATCCTCATCACTTCAGACACTTATGTATCTTTCTCATTCCTAACGACTTCCTAATGAAAAAATCCTACAGTTATAAATGAATCATTCCAACATTCAACAGCCTTCATTTTGAGGATATTTTCATCCTATCTAAACTTCATCTTTACTATATAAAGCTGTTTCCTTTTTTTGAGATGTCTATTTTTAGAGACATCATTGGTCCTTATTCTTAATATAACTGAAAACAGTCACTAAATTTGTGAGGTTCATTGCTATCTTTCAGATAAATAAACCTCATTTCTTCAACCTCATATTATGCAACTTTTACTTTCTGTCTTCTAATACAAGGTTATTTTCCACAAGACTTTCCCAACTCCTCACATCCCCTTGGTTACACAATCCCTCTCAAGAGAAGAAAGCATCCCAGAAACTACCTGTCAGCTGCTATTACATTTTTTGTACATGTTATTTTCATAGTCTTGCTAAAATTTAAATGGAAATCATGGAGAACAGCACTTAAGTAGTTTCATGTATAGGACGAGTTGGGTGCAAATAGATTTCTTTAGGTGAAAAAAGTATTAGATTAAGGGATCCTGAAACAGATGAAATCAGAGACCATCTTTAAGAATGTTCCTTGGGAAAGTTTATGAGATTAGGAATCTTACTGAAGCGATAAAAAAAAAATAACTCTTCATGGGAGTTAATAGGGTTGAGCTGAGAATGCTGGCTTTGACATACATTTTTCTAATTATTTTTACCACTTTAAAATAAAAAATGTTATGACTTGCTATATAGTAACACGAGTAGAAGTCCTGTCTCCTTTAGCACCATTATATATATATATGTTTTTTTTTTTTTTTTTTGAGACAGAGCCTCAAGCTATCCCACTGAGTAGAGTGCTGTGGCTTCACAGCTCACAGCAACCTCCAACTCCTGGGCTCAAGTGAGTCTCCTGCCTCAGCCTCCCAAGTAGCTGGGACTACAGGCGCCTGCCACAACACCCGGCTATTTTTTGGTTGCAGCCATCATTGTTGTTTGGCGGGTCCGGGCTGGATTTGAACCCGCCACCTTAGGTGTACGTGGCTGGCGTCTTAGCCACTTGAGCCATGGGCGCTGAGCCAGCACCATTATATCTTTGACAACAAAGCTATGAATAGTTGATTAATATTTGACTTGTAGTTCTTACAGAATACCTAAAAAGGCAGGACAAATCAAGACACTCTTTAAAGGAACCATGAGTTATTTCATTAGAAAGAACTAGTGATAATATGAGTTCTTTCATTAGAAAGAACTAGTGATAATATTGACAGATGCCCATTTGATAAAGGGATGTAGGTTAGGCTCTCTAAGACATTACAAAAGAAATAGAATATTCAATCTCTACCTTCGAAAAAGTAACTCTCAACTTGAAGAGCCACTGCAGCAAAAATGCATATTCAGAATCATATAAACAAACAAAACAATAAAGAAGATGACTCCCAAACATTCTTAACACATATTTATTAGTTACTCTGCCTGGGAAGGGCAGGGAGAAGGAGACACATCAAAGAGTTTCCACAGTATTTGGAGGTGCTAGAATCAGGTGAGGGGAGGATGTATGGGAAAATAGGTTTTGAGTGACATTGTTAAAGGCTATTTTCTTGTCCTAATAGAATCTAGAAGGTCACCTCTGAAAGTAATGAAATCCTTTCTGCACTGCAATAAGATTGTTCAATTTTTAATTCAAGGAAAATCCCAAAGCAAACGGCACATAAAATACTGGGGCTTGGGGGCGGTAGTGATAAAATTATCATAAAAATTTAAAGGCCTGTCAATCTGAGCATGCACACAGACCCGTTTTTAAATAAATATATTGTTTTCAAGTGACAGATGCCATTTTTATCATGCACATTCCTGCAATCCAATTCACAATAAATTCCAAATAGCTTATGGTAATTATTTTAGGTAGTGCTTTATCTAGCGATCATGACGTTCGCTCTCTTCATCTATTTTTGTTGCTTAGATGTGCAGTAGTTTTAATTTATTTCATATTTCTGCTAACAACAAAGAAAAATAAGATGTGCTTAAAAAGAATGAGCTCACAGAGCATCTGGTACGCTCTTCCCTCCCTCATTTAAAAAATATTATTTAATACAGGTGTTTCCATTCTGAACATTCTATCACTTTCCATTTAATTTACAGTCAAAGTTCCCCCCCCTTAAACTATCTAAAGCCATAACTGAATCCTTCATCATCTCTTAATGACTTTAACAAAGACTCTCTCAAATAAGCAGGTTTTGCCCTATGACTTTAGGATCAATTATAACGCTAGACGAGACCCCCAAGAAATATCAGGGCTATTACCTCATCTCCCAGTATAGCTGAATCAGATAGAGGCAGGTCATTTACTGTCCTATTCATGGGATTCTCCTTGAAACCTAATTTCAAGAGAATTTCTATTAATAATTAATAATAGAAGTCCAGGGCGAGAGTCCAAAAGAGAAAAATCATTATAGCAAAATTCAGAATTCAAAAAGTCTTCTATACATCATACTTCAGGGCAGGAACTAACAAAAAAGATTCATTTCGACAAACATTTACTGAGAGCTGACTAGAAGCTGGGCTCTGAACAAGCTGTGTTTCTAGTGATGTGCACATGCTACCATATCGAGAGTATTTATTCAGATTTGCATTTTCTGCATGCCTTTATTTAGATGTCTTTCATTTGTAAAGTAATCTAATTCATGGTATAATCTGATTTGCAGCATGTCCATAGGAAGGTTAATATCCAAATACAACTTTTGCATTCATCTTATGATTTGAGAAGTAGTGATAGCTATACTGACGAAATTGTTCTACCTGGAAGAGAATGGCAACTCAATTGAAGAATAATTTAAGAGCAAGTCTTTCTAGAAGATTTCTTTTTCTGATAATTCAGAGTCACGAGGTTGGATGGCCACTGAGTCATGCTTAATCACCGGTACTTGGTTGAGAGCACAGCTGGCCATTGTGCCCCCAGACGTAATGTGGGATGCTAAGAAGAGAATGAGGCTCCTACCCAGGAGCATGGGATGTCATTTATTTTTCAAAAGTGACACAATGAGCTCGAGTCATTCACTTTGAGAAAGCTGATGTCTTCAAAGTTAATATTAAATTGAAGATTCAACAAATACCTGTATTTGAAAGACAACTATGCATAATTTTGGTTTATAAAAGAAGAGTTGGGGTTAGCATTAAACATCTAAACAATCCGGCATGAAATTTTTTTTTCTTTTTGGAGGGGAGGAGCAGGGTACAGTTTGGGAGGAGGTGCTGTGAAAAGCTAACCTTATTAACACAGGTCTGATATATTACTGCCCTTTCAGTAAAACAATACCAAATGTCTCAGCAGTATTTATAAATGCGGAACATCAAGCTATGTCCAATCTGATCACCGCCAGATGCTTAAAATTCCAAAAGACCCACATTATTAAGTTCAGAAATAATTCAGTCTTAGTTTAAAAAGGGAAATAAAAATTATTTAAATTCTCCCAATTTCTAATTCAGGCACAAATTATAATTTTGTCATATTTAGAAAATTAAACAACTTTGAAAATCAATAGGGCGAATTTCAAACACAAACACCAGTTGGAGCAGATAAGGGGAAACTTTAAAAGAGAAATCCATAAGCAAAATACAGTTTAAGCCCAAATCCTATAGAAGCTTCAAGAGCTCGCCAAACCTCACCTCTTCCTTATAGCCTCCGCCTGTCTTCCAGGAGGCACTCACCCACTTCACAACTCCTCCAGCCCTGGTCTGCGCAGACCAGAATCTGTCACACATTGTAGTTATATTTATCCATTATGGTGTGTATCAGTGGGATAATTCCTCCTACCCCTGCTCCCAGGATGCATTTTGCAATGTCCTGGTTGGGCAACCCAGACAGTTGTCCTGATTAGAGGTGGTCATGCTACTGGCATCTGGCAGGAAGAGGTCCTGGATGCTGCTTAGCATCTTAGAGTGCTCAGGACAGGACCATATGGCTAAGAAATGGTGCCTCGGTTGCGAAACCCTGGTGTGCACCCCGCACATTGTGCATCTGGTAAGTGGTTCATTTCATACTGCCCGTTGTAAGGACACAGAACTCAATCAGTAGCTAAAAGAGCTAATGGCAATCCAAATGTGCCTCCTCCAGAATAAGGAAATAGTTTAGGTAAGAATTTGGCTCAACATTTATTTTTATTCTATTTTGGCTTAGGATGTAACGTGTACAAACTCTGTTGAATGTTTTGATTAAAAAATTTCAGATTTGGAGGTAAACTGTCTTCAAAATAAGCTATTTTCCTAGGGTTTCATTTATATACACCGCAGGATATTTTTCTACAGCACTTTATTAGATGTGCACATTTATTTTTGCCTTTTAAAAGGAAGTAGACACAAGAATATGATGAGGTGGCGCATGAATAAAGATCACAGCATTAAAAATACATATGAAAGTCACTGCAACTGCAGTATTTCAGGGGTGAGAATTTGGTGAGAATAGATTATGAATTCTCCTTCCGTGTTCCTCCAGACGCAGAACTGAAGGGAAGTGCAGCATTCAACGCTGTGAATCTTAGAACGGTTTTTGCTGCATTCCCTCAAACAGCTGCTGCCCCTTGTTCTCTCTGGGGTACAGTCAGACTTAAAAGAAAAGTCCAATTCCTGCTATTTCCTGCTCCTTTTATATTCTGACTTACATGGCCCTGGGGGGAAAATACTTCTGCTTCCCACGTCTGTGCTTCTTAACAAGGAATATTTACAAACACTGTGATGCCTCGATTCTTGAAGCAAACTCACCTCTAGGAAGGACACATCTCATCAAGGTACAAAAGCAGAGTCAAGGCCTGTGAGCCCCGATCAAGACTTCTGCCTCCAGCTGTAGAACACCTCAAAACCAGCCACCCTGGAGTCACTTCTTGGTGGATAAACATTTCACATTAAATGATGTATAGGATTACACTTTCTCTCGATAGGTGGTTTCCTTGCGGCACTAATAATATTCTAATTGCCTGAAGGAGAATATAACTTTAAGAATATCTTATGTTGGGCGGTGCCTGTGGCTCAAAGGAGTGGGGCACTGGCCCCATATGCCAGAGGTGGTGGGTTCAAATCCAGCCTCGCCCAAAATAATATTTTATGTTAAACCAAAAAAAGGTAAAAGTAAAAGGCAAAATCCAGTTCCATAAACAATAGTACCATCTTTCTTTGTGTGCTAGCATAAGGTGGTGAGATTCTCACTTATATTGTTTTTGTTGTTTGTTCATCTCATTTTGTTTTAATATGAAAGCAAGTAAGATTGCAGTGTGGTTCCAAACGGCAATCGGAAGACACAGCACTGCCCCTGAAACAGGAAAAGGGACAGAAGAGAAGGCTGCCATTGGTTCACAAAAACCTCAGTGACCTCCAAACTGAACAGAGTGTGAAATGGGATTTTGCCCTCTTCATAATGATTATTAAATTCCTGCTGGTTAATACAATCATTTGGCATTAAATATCCTCTACTTGTCGTGCAGATGACTCACTTCAAATCATCACAGAATGGCATTATTCACATATGGTTAACATAGCTAAATTCATTTGCAGTTTACCAACTGTTCTACAGAATATCTCTGCATCCTGTACAATTGATCTGCTTACCCCAAGGCAAATTCAATGCAATGTATAGAACCTTTCTTTTCTTTTCAACCAAGGAAAAATTTTAGGCTAGCTTTAAAGTTATAATAAATGCTGCTGGGTACATTTTGCTTTTTCCTTCAAGTCAGAACGATGGTGTTTTATTCATTGCTTGGAAGTACATGGCAGACCATCAAACTGCGGATGCCTCTGTGGAGTCAGTACCAGATTTATGGCTTGTTCCCATTTCATCCAAACACCTAAAACGTTGGGATGAAACTTTGTCACCATTAAAGAAGCAAGGATTGTGTTGCTTTATTTATAAGGAGAAGCAAAGCAGCCATTCTTTGTCTGTAGGCTTTATCCTGGGTTATTCTCATCAAGCAAATCTGCAGAGATTTAATGCTATGCTCTCGGCTTAGGTTGACATAAATATTAGACATTTTTATGTGGATAGAACCAAAGAAGAGGGGGATATTTCTACAGTGACATTTTTTTTGGGGGGTCATCCCTCATAAAACAAAAAAAGAATGTTTTAGATACAATCCAAATTTTGAAACATGGCCTTAAATAACTTACGTTACATTAAATGGGGTCATTTTGCATTAGAGTTTGACTTTATAATCCCCCATCTTCCCTAATTTATTTTTCCCTATAGCATTTTGCATCTTCCCACACATTATATCATTTATTTATTTGTTGTAGCCTGTCTTCTTTCCCTAGATGGAGGGAAGCTCCAAGAAGGCAGGGACTTGGGACACCTTTGTTCCTGGCAGAAGTCTAAGCATGTAGAACAATGGCTGGCATAGTGACACTAGTACCTATTTGTTGAATGAATGAATACTATGTACACCATTAACTCTACTGCTATTTTTTAGGTATTCAAGTAATTTTTTCACCCTTTTCTAAAAGAAGTAACTTTTAAAAATTCATTTATCCTAAGTATTGAAAAGAAGACCCTCTCTGAAAAAAAATACCCTCTAGTTTACCTTATCCGTCCTTCTAAGCGAAGATCTGATCAATGTTACATTTATTTGAAAATATGGTCATTTACTATTTGTGAATTGAGATAATTTACATCTCTTACTCTGTGGGTAAAGGGGCTGCTTCCAGTTCATGGTACATCTCTAAAAGTCTGTAAAAGGGAAAGCTCATAAACCACTAAGGTTCCTGCAGCTCTGGAGGGCATTATTAGCCTTTTCCAAGTGCAGTGACTGAGGTTCTGAAGGATTCAACTGATCACCAGGTAAGGGAGTGGGGAGTAGGGAGTGTGGCTAGGCAGGTGGGGCTTGGAGGCCATTCCCTCTGTAAGCACATCAGTGCCAGCCCAGGCCCAAGGAATACAGGCCCTCTTGCTCTTGGGTATTTAAAGTTTTCAGAAAGGCAGATGGTCTCACTTGAGTTGCTTTGTATGACTGGCATTTTTAATGAATTAGTGACAGAAAAGAAAGTTTGACTCACTCCCAGCTGGATAATTTCAGAAATGCCAAACTGAAAAGAATGATATCTCAAGAATTCAGGCAAATGGGCATTAAGGGGGCTAAGCTGGTTGTCCTTTCAATATATGAAGTATTAGCATTTTCCAGAGCGTCAGGTTGGTAATGTAGTTTCAGCTCAGGAGACTTCACCTTTCATTAAAACCTTTATTCTTTCTGCTTTGTTATAATGAAAAAATCTTAAATTGTCAGACATGTAATGATTATAAAAGGTTCTCAACTGAGAGGGAGAAAGAGTCAGAACAGGCAGGTACAATTTTCAAAGACTACATTACCGCCTACTTAAAAAAAAATAACCTCTGTCACCAACGTTTTACATCAAAAAAAATAAGTTTAATTGTTTAGAGTGTTTTAGAAAACTCCAGCTATCAGAAGGCTCCTCAATTTTTTATAGTCAGAGGTTCATTTTATTCACTGACAGGCGAAAGAACCTATTCAATACAAAAAATTGCCATTTCTATTTGTTTGAGACTTGAACTAAAAAGCCAAGCAGTACACCAAAACAATTTTAGAATAAAAATTCAAAAAGAAAATAATCACCTATCAAGCAAAGCAAAGCACATGAGTCAGAGGTAGCCCATATTTGACTTACACATTTCTGGGACAATCTTAGCACCTATCACTTCAACTTCTACGTAGGAAACACTCAATAAATGTTTGCTGCGTGAACTGAAAGAATAAGATGCAGAAAAGGACAACCATTTGAATCAATGAATATCAGTTCCCTTTATTTAAGTATACAGGGAAATTTAGTGGATTATCATTTTTGCTAACACAATCCAGAGCAGCCTGGCTGTCTCCCTCCCTCACTTCCTTCAGGCCTCTGATCAAGTATCTCAAAGAGAAGGCACAGAAGGCGGTGAAAACTATGACAATGTTTCTTTTCATCCTATTCATTAGAGAATGAGTCTTTAGAAAATATTAAATGTAACATTTTATCTTGAACATAATTCAGTACTACCTGTCAATATCAGCAATGTGAAAGCTTGCAAATGAAATAAAAATATATCCAGTTTCTATATTAAAAGACAAAAATAAGTTGTAGAATTTGGTGTCTGTGAGTCATTTTTTTCTTAGAATACACAACTATGTATATTGATATCGATTTTTGCACATTTTTATTATTTTAATTGCTTAAAATATGGATACATTACTTCCATCTTAAAAGCTTAAAACACACTTAATATACTATTTAGTGCATATCTTATCTAAGCTTATAAGGAGTATGACTAAATTTAAATTCACACTTAATAGTGTTTAAATTATCACTCCTATTCCTTTTTATACTTACTTATTTTTTAACCATTAATAATAAAAGTTTCTGACAATGGACAAATGATACTTGTCTTTTAAGAACTTGACCACACTTAAAACTATCACACTTTTTGATTCATTTTGCTTTATAGTCTATTTGTTCAAATGCTCAGCCATGTTGATTTATCTTGAGTTCATCTTTCAAAATAAGCCAGCACAAAACAAACTAGCATTGTACATAAGGCAACTGACAAATGAACTATTATTCTCATACATATACTGTCTCAATATCGAGCCACTGAGTAATGTTTAGAAAGTGGTCTACCAGGTAGAAAAGATACGAATTTTGAAATAAGGTCTCAGTTTAAATCCTACCTCTTCCATGAGTTACCAGTATGATTTATCTACTCTGAGCCTCAGTTTCCCTACCTGTAAAACATATTTCTTGTGAAGATTATACATGTAATGTGATAGATTAAAGGTCTGCATACCCCCCCACATTCATATTTTGAAGCCCTGCACCTATGTGTGACCCTATTTGGAGGTTGGGCCTCTAAGGAAATAATTAGGGTTAAATAAGGTCATTGGGGTGGGACCCTGATCCAATAGGATTCGTGTCCTTATAAAAAAAGAAACTGGAGAGTACTCACTCTCACCCTCTCTTTTTTTTTCTCTTTCACCCTCTCTCTCTCTCTCTTTCACTCTTTCTGTGCCGCACAAGAACACAGCAAGAAGGTGGCCATCTGCAAGCTGGGAAAAAACTGAATCTGTGGACACCTGGATCTTGGACTTCTCAGCCTCTGGAATTGTGAGAAACACATTTCTACCATTTAAAATTATAGCAGTCCAAGATGACCATATACATGGTGTGGGTGAAATAACAATACAACACCACATACTTGGCTGACATTGCAGGCAGCCCACACTTTACACAGCAACTTCTTAGTTGAACCTCGTGTGTATTGGAACTGTGTCCTCATTTTGCCTGGTAGCTACTCCAGAAATATGCAAAGTGAGGACTTCTTGCATACTTATAATTAAAATATGTATTATAACAATCATGTGTTGAACTTGTATTTGTTAGTGCATTTAGAATATAGTTATATATATAATTATACTGTTATGATTAAAAGCAATAAAATTATCCAACAATAATAAAAAGATCATAAGTCATCAAAGAAAGATGTGGATTGCTATCATCAGTCCACTCAAATGAATTGTTCCTGGCTTTGACAGAAGTGGATGCCAAAATCTTTGGTTACTGTGCAAAATGGGGAACTAAAGGATTGAAAATTCTTATAGGAATCTTAAAGGATTGAATAATTCCTTAGCCAAAGTAATTGTCTTAGCTTTTTGTATTTCTTGCCTTGGAGAGAAGGGGAGTATTATTGAGAAGAAAGCGGACTGTCAGTCACTTTAACCTCGCTTGAGTGATAACTCATATAGAAGATAGTGAAAGTTTTGACTGGGTGTGATGTCTTTATACAAGTTGCATCCTAAGCTGATGGAGATATGGAGACGTTGATTGTACAATTGCTTATGGAAAGAAAGAGGAGCAGTTCAAATACCTGTAAATTAATAGTAAGTGGCACTAAATTGTGATACAAATTCTCACTGACATGCAGAGTGTCTAAAAGTGTGCAGTGTCCCTCAGTGAGCTGGACACGAACCCTAATTTTGCAACCTATGTACTGTGAGTCAATATCTTCCACCACTGGAGCAGATATCAGCTCTCTGGTCTGTGAAATGAGCGTAACAACATTGCTCAGGGCTGTGAGGGTTTGGAAGCAGGGAGATAGCATTGGCACATTGTGGGTGCTCAATACTGTGATTTTAAGGATGTTCAATAAAAATCTTTGAAGAGCTGCTTGATGGGTTAAAAAAAAAAAGTTTTCCTGGTGAACTTGCAGAGATATGCCCTAAAGGGCAGGGGCAGATACCCGTCTAGCTATGCTCGGCCTGGTGCCTGTCCTCTAGTGGGCGCCCACTTATCTCCACTGCCCAAACATGCCATGTGGCCTCACCCTACTGGCTGGCACTGAAGAGGCAGAGGTTATGCTTTTAATTTCCACACAGTCCAATTAACTTTTGGAGAAAACTTTGACTTGTGGCTTGGACCGACACAGCGCTCTGAGACCACCCCTTGCAAAAATACCAGAAATACTAGCTGTTAAACAATATGACAGACCTGTCCATACAATCCATTAAGGCTGACAGTCTCTCTTATTTTTCAAGATTTATTTATTTATTTATTGATGGGGATTCATTGAGAGTACAAAGAACCAGGTTACACTGATTCCATTTGTTAGGTAAAGTCCCTCTTATAATTGTATCCTGTTTGTTCCCCAAAGGTGTGTCACCCACTGTGACCCCCCTATCCACCTCCTTCCCCTTCCTCTCTCTGTTCTCTCTAAAGTTTTATTTATTTTTAATTGACAATGATAATTGTGTCTGCTTATGGGGTGTAGTGTGATGTTTTGATCTATGTCTACACTGCAGAAAGTCATTCCGTCTCTCAACGAGGCTTCAGCAGTGTCAGGTATGCATTAGTGTATAATCCCAGCATCCCAACCCGAGAACTGCCTCTTCCCATGGCCATGCTGGTTCTTCCTCTGTGGTTACTTTGCTGATCACATTTCAAAGGCAGAGTCCACGCCTGGCTGTCTCAGGGCAGACCATGAAACAGGAACATGGGCTGCCAGGGTCACTTTTATTGTAGGACCAGCTGCCCTTCCATCTGCCTGTCAGGCTGAGAAAAGACCAAGAGCTGAAAATGGGAACATAATGCAGGACCAGTGGAAAAAAAAATACATATTTTTCAGTTGCCATTCTGTGAATAGAACCTGGAAATTAACCCTTAATCTTTTGTGTCTTATACCACCTCAGACCCAAAAGCTACAAAGAAAGAAAACAGTCGTATTTTTATATGACTATGAAGTCGTACAAAGATGGAACATTCTGGAAGTCTTATGTGTGACTGGTGTTAAAGAAAAAAAAAAGCAAAAGCAAAGCAAAGTTAATATGGCTCCAAGCCAACACTGGACATGTGAGCTGCCCAGTCCTGCTGCCCAGTTCTGCTGGCCTTTAGTGCCTGAGTCTCAGCAATGGGGAAAACAGGTCTCTATATCCAGGGCTCTGGGTATAGAAGTATCCTGGACGAGCTCTCAGTATGTCTACATGTGAGTGCCTTTTCGCATCATTTTGACATTGTCTTAGCATTACTGACATAAGGGTGTCAGGATCAAAGCTCTTGATTTCCTTCAGTCCAAGAACGTCCTACCAGCAGAAGGATCTCTACTCCTTTTGGTTACAATATTCTCTCCAGTCATCCAGCCCTTTGACCCCTTCACTTTTTTTTTCTTTTATATTTTGTTAAATCTTAACTGTGTACATTAATGCATTTATGGGGTACAATGTGCTGATTTTGGAATGTTTACATCAAATTGGTTAACATAACCTTCACCTCATTTGCTTATTGTTGTGTTTAGACATTTATACTATACTCTTTAATAGTTTTGACATGTATCCTTGCATGAAGCTGGAATATATTCTTCTCAGTAAAGTATCTCAAGAATGGATCCCTTCACTTTTAAGTGAAAGCAGGCTCAGTGATGACCTGTGAAGGAAGCCTGCAGAGACTGCTGTTTCCCGCACGCAGGGCAAGGGCTAGCACGCCACTCCCACCTAGCTCAGCACCCAGATCGGCACAGGTGTTCAGGAAGTATGGAATGAATGAAAAATCACAGGTAGAGGAGAAATCTGACCACTTAAGTTATTTTCTGAAATGACCCTAGTATCCCTCCCAAGTTTTCTTGACATAACAATCCTGAAAATCCTCTAATTTGTGGTTTACAGCAGTTCTCTAATCTCTATTTAGCAAATTTACAGTCAATGTAATTTGGGGTCTATTTGGGGTCTAAATCCATCATCTTGTTTTCTATCAGTCTTACAAAAACTATGTTCTTTTCTTCTCTCCCTTCTTTTTGTTAGTTTTTGAATTAATCAAGTATTATTATTACATTTTCCCTCCTCTCTTTTATTATTCTTTAATTAAAAATGTAGAGAGGACACCTTTGTGAGCCCCTGCTTTCCTCATTCCTGAGGGTTAACAGCTGAGATCTCTTTGGGGGCCTCTGACCTATGTTTGTGATTTAACATACCTATCACCCGCCCACTCTGGGCAAAACAATAGACAATCCCTAAACTTATGAAGCTTACAGTTTAATGTGAAAGACAGATAAAAACAAATACTCTTATTTCAGGTGATAAATCCATTAAAAATAAGCCAGAATAAAGGAATAGAAAAGAAGGGTGTTATTGTAAGTAGGATAGTATAGGCAAGGCTCTCTGAAGAGGTAATATTTGAGCCATGTGTAGATGTAGTTAAGTTTAAAATAGAGATAATGGTAACACAAAAAGTGAAAGGGGATTAGATGAAATTAAAATACACTAATACTCTCAGTAAATGTCTGGTAAGTGGTAAAAGTACTCATTTATACTGGACTTTTAGTAAGTTAAGCATGCATTATATATTATCTACAGTTTTAATAAAAGCATAATAAAAGAGAGGAGAGAAAAATGTAGCAATAATACTTGATTAATCCAAAAAGTAGCAAAAAAGAAAAAAAAAAGGAGAGGAAAAAAGAACATAGACTCAGTAAGACATATTGAAAACACATGATTGATTTAACCCCCCAATACACCCCAAATTACTCAATGTAAATTGACTAAATAATCAAAGAAAATAATTCCAAACAAATGATTGCAAATAAAACTCAATCACCTGTAGCTTGCAGGCAATATACTTTTTTAAAATATAAAGATATGAAAAAGGCAAGCAAAGGGCATAAAATTCCAGACAAACATTAACCAAAATAAGACTGTTTTAGATTAGAAAAATAGACTTTAAAGCTGTGTAAGAATTAGGCTGGACGCAGTGGCTCACTCCTGTAATCCTAGCACTCTAGGAGGCCATGGCCGGTGGATTACTTGAGCTTAGTAGCTAGAAACCAGCCTGAGCAAGAGTGAGACCCTGTCTCTACCAAAAATAGAAAAACTAGCTGGGCTTTGTGGTGGATGCCTATATTCCCAGCTACTCAGGAGACTGAGGCAAGACGATCCCTTGAGCCCAAGAGTTTGCAGTTGCTGTGAGTTAGAACCCTATGGCACTGTAGCCTGGGACAATAGAGTGAGGCTCTGTCTAAAAAAAAAAAAAAAAAGCAAAAGAAAAAAGAAAAAATGGCCATAAAAATTACTACAAATCAAGATAGCCATTTTATAACAATGTAAGTGTTAATCCAGCACAATGATATGATGATTCTTAATTTATAATGTGTGAAATAACATTGCTTCAAAAATATGCAAAGCAAAAATTAACAGAATTAAATGTAGAAACAGCCAAATCTCCAAGCATAGTAGGATATGTTAATATATTTCTTTCAGAAATTGATAGGAAGAGCAGAGCAAAAGAAGTCAGTACTGAACTAAATGGGCAAGTGAAGAACAAGACGAATAAGGATGCCTGGCATCTTCTCCTTTTTGCAACATTGCACCAAGATCTTTGCCAGAATCTCCCAGTCTTATTTGTGTGGACTGGGGAAGGAAGACAAATGGAAACCCACATTCTATATATCTAAATATGTTACTATCATAAATCAAGTTAAAGAAACTATCAAAATCTGTTCTATTATCCTACCTTAACATACGTGCTTTTATGATGAAAAATAAAAAAGTATAAAACTACCATTGATAGATGACTGAAAATTGGCAAAATATCAAAGATGATTACATTTAATTATTTTGTATGGGTCTTCTGTTGATGGGCTGACCATATTTAAATAAGTTATAAAATAAAGGCATAAGTAACCCTCCAATTATTACATATTAATTGTCTAAAATATTTCTCTTGCCTTTGTTTTACCAAAATTTCTCGTGCTGTTATAACATTTTCATATAATTGGTATACTATTGACAGTAACGATTTAAAGGATTAAAGGAATGCAATTGCATTCAAGTATATGTAGGTTTATATAGTTTCATAAAAAAAAATTTTTAAAACTGCAAAACATCATAAAATTATTTAGGTTGTTTCTACATTTTGGTGATTATAAATTGAGCTGTGATAAACTGTCTGGTTTGAAAATGCTATTTTTCTTCTAAGGTATTGAAAATCATATATTAAAATTAAAATAAATTATTGAGTCTCAAAATTCTTTAAATCAACCTGATATTTTAAATTTAATCTGAGGGGAGGAGGGGAAGGACAAAAACCTACCTAATGGGTAAAATGAACCCCATTTGGGTGATGGGCACATTAATACCTACAACTCAAACATCACAAAAGTGATCCTTGTAATCAAAAACGTTTGAACCCCTTAATATTTTGAAATAAAAAGGTATACCATAACTTTAAAAATATTTTAATTTTCAAAAATTTAATAAATTATTAAATATTTTCATAAAAATGAAACTTTTTCAGTTATAGTACACAATGCCCTTTTGTATGCCAATGAAAGGAATTAGTATGAAGCCTCATATCTTTTAGGTCTTGACCTAAACATATTAATATTTGAGAGTAATACTGTAAAATGTTCCTCAGCTGGTATGTTGAAAACGTTGAAAATGAGCAACATGAAAAATGTTGCTTATTTATGAAAAAATTTGCTAATGTTTAAATTAAAAGCAAGAATTCAAGAAAAGTAAGAAAACAGAAAGTGAGATCTACCGGAAGTCCATACTATATTTCAGTAGCAGGAGTCTATGCACTCGTGCTATCTAGGAGGATGGATTTGTCAGGTTAATCTATCTTTTACCTTAGTGCTTCTGCCCCTCTAGTCTTCTTTCACTGCAAGGCAGTGTTCTTGCCATGAACATGAGCACAACTCAAACTGTCAGGGAATGCTGGCAACTTTTGTTTCAAAGATGTGGGGCAAGAGATGTAAAGAACTGTTTTTTGGGGGGGAGCTGAGTGACCTTAGGGTAAAAGTAGACATTTAGGGTAACAGGTCTCAAGTGGAAGAGAGTGCATGTATTCTTTAACAAATTAACTATGGTCAGTGTGTGTGTCTGTGATGTGCTGGTCTAACAGTGGTATTGGTTTTAACCAGTACAATAAAGCAAGAAAAATAAATGAAAGGTATAAAAATTGATAAGGCAGAAAAAAGCTGCCATAATTTGTAGAAATATTATTGCATATATACAAAAATTAAAATTATCATCAAACAGGTTACTGAATAATAAACTAAAATTAACAAATTAGTTATATTTCTATTAACAAAAAAGCAGAAAATGAAAAATGTAAAAATTATTCTATTTACCTCCCATTTGATCCTGTAATCCTATTACTAGGTATCTACCCAGAAGAAAAAAAAATCAGTTTATCATAAGCACATTTGCACTAGACTGTTTATCACAGCTCAATTTATAATCGCCAAAATGTAGAAACAACCTAAATGCCCACCAAACTGGGAATGGATTAACAAACTGTGGTGTATGTATACCATGGAATACTATTCAGCCATTAAAAAAGATGGGGGCTTTACATCTTTTGTATTAACCTGAATGGCGTTGGAACATATTCTTCTTAGTAAAGTAGCATAAGAATGGAGAAGCAAGAATCCAATGTACTCTATTCTAATATAAAGGCAGTAGATGATCTAATACACACCAATATAAAAGTAAAACTCAGTTCAATTCAAGGTGAGGGGTGGGGCAACAAGGGAGTAGGGAGAAGGGAGGAGAGAGGGGAATGGGTATGCTCCCACTTAATAGGTACAATGTTAGGGTATATGGTACACCTCTGGAGGGTGAGACACAATTATAAGAGAGACTTTACCTAACAAAAGCAAACATTGTAACAATTCTTTGTACCCTCAATTAACCAGAAACAATAAAAATATTATTCCACTTAAAAAAACCTAAAATTCATATATATAGAAATAAACTCAGTGGAATATGTGTATGACCTTTACAAAGAAAACTACATTATTCAGAGAAAACAAAAAAGTCTCAGTCAACGAAAGAATGGAAAATGTACGGACAGAAAGATTCTATATGATAAAGAAATAATTTCTACTCAAAGTAAGTTATAGATTGAATGCAATCCTACTCAAAATCCTACCAGAAAATTTAATTTAAAATTTATGTGAAAATAAAAAAGGCCAAGGATAAGCAATAAAGTTCTAAATATGAACAAACTTCAGGAATGTACACCAACAGATGTCTCAATCCTGATTACAAATAAAATGAGATGGTATTTGCACCAAAACGTACAAATAGACCAGAAGCAGGCTCATATTTACACCATCATTTGATTTATGACAAAGGTGAAATTTCAGTGAAGTCAGGGGATAATTGTTTTTTCAATAAATGAGCAGTAGGTCAACGGAATATCCAAACTGGGAAAAAAAAAAAGCTTGAACCAAATCTCACACCATAAACAAAGTTTGATTACAGGAGAATTAGAGACTTAAATGTGAAAGGTTAAAAATGAAATAGCACTTAGAAAAGCAGGAAATGTCTTTACGATACTAGGGCAGGCAACAGTCTTTTTAAACAAGGCTTGGTAAGTGCTAACTATAAAGGAAAAGCCTGATAAATTAGACTGCACTAAAATTAAGAACTTTTTTTTTAAAGCTATAGCTGCTGGAATGGGATATAAAGTATTTAGATGATCAAAGTCACCATTAAGACAAATAAAAGGCAAGTGAGAGTGGGAGACGATATTGGTGATGTTGATGTCCATTAAAGATCTCAGACCTGGAAGATATGAGGAACTCCTAAAAATCAGCAAGAGAAAGACCAACGACACAATAAAAGCACAGAAAAATCTTGAACAGCTAAAAGAGCCAGTTAAGCAGAGATGATTAATCATCATAAATTTCAACTTAAAATGACAATGAGATACTACCACACATTTGTCAGAATGGCTAAAATGAAAAATAAAGACAATGCCAAGTGTTGGCAAGAATGTGGAACACCTAAAACTAATGGAAAGTAAAATGGCATAACCACTTTGAAAAATGGTTAGGCAGTTTTTATTAAAATTGAACATATATATTATCCTATGACCCAGTAATTCCTTTCTTGATATATACCCAACAAAAATGCAGATGAGTATGTACTAAAAGACACAAGACGAAAGGGCACAAGACTCTTCATAGCATCATTATTTGTAATAGCCAAAAGCTGGAAACAACCCATTTGTACATGAACAGTAGAATGGATGAATGAAATGTGGTATATTCATATGTTGAAATACTATAGAGCAATAAAAATGAACTATGGCTACATGCAACAGTGTGGGTAAATCTTACCAGCAAGGTTGAGTAAATGAAGCCAAATTCAAAAAGCACATATTCTATGAGTCTATGTACACAAAGTTCAAAACAGGTGATAGTGGTTACTTCTTTGGGAAAGACTAAGGAAAGGACCTAAGAAAGTACTACAAAGGGGGTTCTGGCTGTTTGTAATATTCCATTTCCTGATCTAGGTGGGGTTTACCTGAGCACGTTGGTTTGTGCAAATTCAATGAGCTGTAATTAAACATACTGAATTGTTAATCAATGAAATTATATAGTTTGCTGGGCACAGGGGCTTACACTTGTAACCCTAGCACCTTGGAAGGCTGGGGTGGAAGAATTGTTTGAGGCCAGGACTTCAAGACCAGCCTAAGAAAAAAAGAACCCATCTCATCTTTACAAAAAATAAAAAAATTAGCCAGTGCGGTGGGGCACACCTGGAGTTCCAGCTGCTAGGGAGGCTGAGGCAGGAGAGTCATCTGAGACCAAGAGTTTGATGCTAGTGGACTCAGTGGGTTAAGTCAGCACTGTAGCCCAGGCGACAGAGTGAGACACTGTCTGAGAAAAGAAGGAAGGGACAGAGGGAGGGAGGAAGAGAAGAAGGAATGAAGGAGGAAGGGTTAAATTATATAGTTCACTAGGAAGCAGAGGGATGTGAAGGTGTTAGGGGAAAAAGAAAATATGAGTGGCCAAATGCTTATGGTTGTTATTGTTCGGTTATGGGTACCTGGGGGGGTTTATTCTACTATTCTTTCTACTTTATGTATGTTTCAAATGTTGCATTATAAAAAGGACAAGAACCCCCCACCCCCACCAAACTATTCATAGAGAGCTTTGATAGCCTCCTGATGGTTTTCACCGCCCCCTTGCACTGGATCACAGCTTTCCTGGCTTATATGAAGGGACACACTATTAAAACTGAAAGCCATGTGAGGACAGTTACCAGGACGTCCCTGTATTCTAGACGCCTTTTCTGGCACCTAGAGTGCTGACTCATCCTTCACAGGAGCCTGTAGGTTTGGTTTCTGCTGCTGCCATCCACTAAGCTAGCCTGAAAACTTGGTACCATCGACTCTGCAAACCCTATATCTGATTTCTGATTTGCCACCTGGTTGTGCCAAAAAGAGGAGCTGGAGAGAGAAGGTAGCCCAGAGGAGGAAGAAGGGGGAAGGGAGAAGGGCTTCCTCCTTTCTTTTTACTTCCCATGCACTTTCTGCTTCCTGATGCTTTGAGTTTCCCCCCAGGAGGGGCAGTGTCTTCTCTTCACAGCAGCCGAATCCCACTGCACGGTTTTTCCTACATTCACATAACAGCCTCTTCTCTCTCTGCTGTAAGCACTAGCTGAGCTGCTCCCTCCTTCAAGTTTCTAAGTTCCTTTTTTAAAATGTCAGAGTAATACCAGGGTACAAATGATTCCGTTACACTGTTTGTGTTTTTCAGGCAAAGTCCAAGTTGTAGTTGAGCCCTTCACCCAGGGGGTGTGCTGCATACCCTTACCTAGTGCCCATTAGGTAGGAGCACACCAATCCCCCTCCCTTCTCCCTTCCCCCTTCTTCCCTTTCCCCCTACTTGAATTTAATTGTGTTTTTATTTTGTGTGGGTGTGTAGTTGAAATAAGTTTCTAAGTTTTTTTTCCCATTAAATCATAGCTGTGTACATTAATGCAATCATGGGGTACATTGTGCTAGTTTTACATACAATCTGAAATGCTTTCATCAAACTGGTCAACATAGCCTTCATGGCATTTTCTTAGTTATTGTGTTAAGACATTTCTATTCTACACCTAGTAAATTTCACATGCAACCTTGTAAGATGCACTGTAGGTGTGGTCCCATCAACTACTCTCCATCTATCCATCCTTTACCCTCCCTTCCTCTCCCTCTCCCTTTCTTCTTTGGCTATAATTGGGGGAAAATTATAGATTCACAAAAAGTTAAAAAGATAGTACAAAGAGATATCAAGTACAGACTGTCCTTGAGTTACAAACATTCAGCTTATGTACAAGCTGCACTTATGAGTG
>CAUYQV010080929.1:0-22731 GCA_963574575.1 Galagoides demidoff
TCTCTTTCATAATTTCATAAAGAAGAGCCTCTGTGTTTTGCAAAGCAACTTCGTCGCCTTCAGGGATTCCTATGAGGTGAATATTAGTTTTCTGTGAATTATTCCAGAGCTCTCTGAGAGAATGATCCGTTTTTGCTTTCCGTTTCTGATTCTCTTTGGATATTTGGACATATTCAGAAGTTTTGTCTTCTATATCTGAAATCCTTTCTTCTGCCTCTTGCACTCTGTTACCAAGTGATTCTACCATATTTTTCAGATCTTTGAGGGCTGCAATCTCTTGCCTTAATGTTTCAAAATCTTTGGTGGTTTTGTCTTTGAATTCGTTGAATTCTTGAGTGAACTTTTGGAATGCTCCATGAATTTTTAGTTCTATCTTTGCCTCTATTCTGTTAATCTTATTTGCAATCCAATTCTGCATTCAATTTCTGACATCTCAGCCATCTGTTAATATAGGGGATCTTCAGTTTGGTCTGCCCCATCCTTTCTTGGGGGGGGGGGTTGACCTACTCTGGTTATTCATATTACCAGCAACATCCTTTCTTGGGGAGGGGGTTGGTCTAGTGTGGTTATTCATATTACCAGAGATTTTCCACTGATTCCACCCCATGATTATTTTACCCCATTTGGCGTTTTCTCTTGAGGTTTGTGAAGGACCCATACGGTGTTATGGCCTGAGGGACCGGGGACCTGTTTGGTGTGGTGGGGCTAAGTGACTCTGTCTTATTTTCAGTTGGTCTCTGTCCTACCCTAGTGAATCAGTTATTCTTGGTTGAAGTCTCTGCTGTGGAGAAATACCAGCAATTAAGTTGCCCCGCCCCCCACAAACAACAATTGGGCAAGGAAAATGAAACCTTCCCTCAACCATACACCCAGGGTGCCCCTTTGAATAGTCCCTGGGTGGTCTGCCTGGTTTAAGGGATCCAAATCAGTTTTCCCAGTCAGCACCAGTTTCTGGAGGAAGAGTTCAAATGTCTCTGGCAGCTAGATGGGTCTGCTGGCAGCTCAGATATAACTTGCTCCAGTGCTACATGAGGGCAAAGGGACCCACGTAGCAAATGAGTTAATCTGGGAAGGTTAATACCTCCTTCCTCACCTTGCACCCAGTCACTCATAATCCCCCAGGTCTGTGACCCTATTCACTCCAGTAGGCAACTGCTCCTGGGGTTTATGACTGCCAAAATCCCCCAGATACCTGAGTCTGGCAGAGGGGCCTTGCATGTTTAAATTAGGCTGTGGAAGTTCTCTCAATTGCAGCCCCTCACCTTCTGTCCCTGCTAAATTCCTCTGCAAGTCAAAGGCTGCTAAAGATGATGAGGAACTCAGCTCTGGGCAGCACTCAATTAGAGTTTACACTCAGGTGTCAATTCCAGCCTCTGCCTGCCCACTGCCTTTGTCTCAGCTATTTTCCCCTGAGGGCTGCTGCTAATGATCTCTTTACTTACGAAAGTTACCAAGTCTGTTCCACTTGTGGCTGCTGTCCAGAACCTCTGGTTGCCCAGAGAGATGGGGCTTGCCTATCTGGAATGGCGTCAGTTCGCAACTCAGGATGCCACTGTTGCTATATGGCTTCCCTCGAGCCAACTTTATTCTCCTCACTCCTGTGCCATAGTCAGCACAGAGCAGAGCAGCACCAGCCCTTTTCCCCTCCACTTCTCTCAAGGAGATGACCAAGAATATGGGCTCCATAGGTAAGAAACCTCCAGGGGAGGGGGGGAATCCTCAGAGTTCATTGTTGCAGGTGGGGAATATATACCGTTTTATACAGTTTTACAATTTTATGCCTGGCAGGAGGGTGCCGTGGCATGCCAGCAGGGGTAGGTGGTCCAGTTTTTAGGGAGTCTCTTCCGTGGGATAGAGTGGGAGGATGTTTGAACTCTGCTCGCTTGTTTGCATGGAGTAAACTGCGAGCCCTTCTTGTGGGGGAGGGGACTCCTGTCTGCTTGGTGGTGGATTTTGTACCTTTTGATTATATTTTGGGGGTTTCAGCTTGCCTCAGGAAGGTTGAAGTGCTCTCCTCAATCTTCTCTCTTGGCTCTGCTCCAAACCATGAGCTCCCTTGCTAAACTTCTGTCCTTTAAGCCTCCTTCTGGATGGGAGCTTCTATAAAAAGCTGGCTGCAGTAATACCATCTTGGCTCCACGCCCCCCAACTTTTTTTTTTTTTGAGACAGTCTCACTTTGTTGCCCTCAGTAGAGTGTTGTGGTATCACAGCTCACAGCAGCCTCAAACTCTTGGGCTTAAATGATTCTCTTGCTTCAGCCTCCCAAGTAGCTGGGACTACAGGCACTTTCCAACAATGCCTGACTATTTTTTAGAGAAGAGGTCTCACTCTTGCTCTTGCTCATGAGCTCAGGTAATTCACCCACCTTGGCCTCCCAAGTCCTTAATTTCTCCCATTATTTTTGAAAAGACATTTGGTGAGTACAGAATGTTTAGTTCACAGGTTTTTCTTTTCCCCCCTTTCAGCAATTTATTCGTCCCATAACCTTTTTTTTTTTTTTTGAGACACTGCATCACTCAGAGTGTCATGGTGTGATCATAGTTCCCAGAAACCTCAAATTCTTGGACTTAAGTGATCCTCCTGCCTGAGCTTTCCAAGTAGCTAGGACTACAGATGCCTACCATGATGCTTGGCTTGTTTTTCTATTTTTAGTAGAGATAGGGTCTTGCTCTTGTTGAGGGTGGTCACAAACTCCTCCCACCATGCTGGGATTACAGTTATAAGCTACTCTCTCAGCCATTCCCTAGCTTTTTAGCTTCCAATGTTTCTAATGAGAAATCTGCTGACAGTTTTATTGCAGATTCTTTGTATGTGACAAGCTGCTTCTGTATTGCTTTATCAAGATGTCCTTTGTCTTTGATGATTTGATTATAATATTTCTTGGTAAGGGTCTTTATAGAGTTTATCCTATTTCAAGTTTGGTGAGCTTCTTTGATTTGTAGATCTATATCCTTCTCCAAATTGGAGAAATTCTTTGTCATTATTTCTTTGAATAATCTTTCTTCTCTTGCTCTCTCTCTCTTTCTCGTCTCCTTGTGTGACTCCCAAAATGTGTAAGTTGGTGCTGTTCCACAGTATCTTAGGTTCTGTCCACTTTTCTTCATTCATTTTTCCATAGTCAATAATATCAATCATTCTGTGTTCCAATTTATTGAACCTGCTAAAATCTGCTGTTGAACCCCTCTATGAAGTTGTCATTTTTCATTTTTCCTCTTTTTCTTTAATTATTTGTCCATGTTTTTCACCTTTAAGTCTTTGAGCATATTTGTGACCAGTTTTTTTTAAAGCTTTTGTTTGGTAAGTCTGATGACTGGGCTTCCCTTAGGATCAGTTCTGTCAATTTGGTTTCTTTGAGTGAGCCATCTTTTCTTGTTTCTTTGTAGGGCTTGTGAGTTTTTTCTCTTATACTGTGGAAGTTGTGGAAATTAGGTTTATCACCTTCCCCAGGGCTTGCAAGTCTTTTTTTTTAGAGACAGAGTCTTACTTTATTGCCCTCACAGCAACCTCCAACTCCTGGGCCTAAGCGATTCTCTAGCCTCAGCCTCTGGAGTAGCTGGGACTATAGGTGCCTGCTACAATGCCCTGCTATTTTTTTGTTGCAGTTTGGCTGGGGTCGGGTTTGAACCCACCACCTTTAGTATATGGGGCTGGTGCCCTACTCACTGAGCCACAGGCACCACCTAGTTAGTTTTTTTTTTTAAATGTTAAAGGCTGCAGTTTTTCAGTTTTTTGAGACCTTTTCAGACAATTTTTGTAAACTCTTACTTTTTGTCATTCATGACTACTGATGTCTGTTTCTGTAGCTTGTATTCAGCTAATGTTTTGACATAGATCTACTAGGAAGTAAGGAGCTAAAACACACTCGTGAAAAATACAAAAAATGAGAATAGTCACCTCTCTGTCTTTGCAGATTGGCTGTGTGTTGGGAAACTCCTTTACCACATGACTGGATGTCTTCTGATTCTAGAAGTTAAGGCAAGGTGACAGTTTAAAGGTCTTCTGTGGAGTTTTCTGAGGATAGGTCTTGTTTGGGCTTGCAAATGGCTTTCTGACTTCTTATGTGTGTGGCTGGTTTTGAATGATAATGCAGATTCTTCTTTGCGCCTTAGATGGTCTATTTTGTCTCCATCTGTAATTTATTACTTTATGTGTCTGTGGGTTTGTATTGTGACTTGTAGCTTTTATGTGTAGTGCCTGTCATTTGCCTACCTGCTTTCCTAGCAGAGACTTGAACCTTGCATCTGTCCTTTAGTTATCCCCAGAAAAATAGGAACAGATGTAGGCTAAATTTGCAAATAGGGTTTGCTGTGCTTCTACCAGCTTGCGGGGAGAGCTGGGACCTGGGCTTCTAAGCCTGCTCAAGACCAAGGTTATTACTGTGCCAGGGAGGGAGTAGACTAAAGATATGTGAAAGTGCTACAAAATTTTCCTTTTTACTGACTGACTTCTTGATTGCATTAAACCTTTGACTATTTCACTGTTCCTAAAAAGTTGGCTCAGATAACTGATGGTTTTTTCAGTGTTTCTGTGTGGGAATGAGAGCTTGGAGCTTCCTGTTCTCCATTCTGCCAATGTCACTCCCTGTTTATGATTTTTTAATTTATTGTTCCATAGCTTTATTGCTATTTGTTGTTGTATTTGGTTCTTTTTAACTGTGCCTGACCCATTTCTTCTTCTTCTTCTTTTTTTTTTTTGCAATTTTTGGCTGGGGCTGGGTTTGAAGCCGCCACCTCTGGTATATGGGGCCGGTGCCCTACTCTTTTGAGCCACAGGCACCGCCTGACCATTTCTTCTTTTTAAATTTTATGTTTCTTATTAATATTGTTTCTTGCAACATATTAAACATTTTATATTCTGTTTCTGATAATTACAGTATCTATGGTATGTGGTTCTGATTATGCTGTCCATTGTTTCTGCTGCCTCCCATTCACAGTGCTTTGTTCCTTGATTTATTTTGTGACTTTATTATTTACAGACTGTCAGTTTATGTTCTTTGGATCTATTACCAGTGGAGTTCTTTGCAGTCTTTCTTTGGTTAATTTGCTCCAGAGAAGTTTTATTTGTTTTCACTAGTCCTTGGGGAGACATTACTAAGGAAGGGCCCTTTTGGTTCAAATTTTTTCTTGGCCTCAGACTTTCTTGGTTACAAATTCTTAGGAGATCCTCCCCTCAGGTCCCCTTCACTTCTCGACTTCTATCCAGTGGTAAGGTTAAGTGAGTTGTGTTTACTTCCTGGCCCCTTCTTCCAGTGAGGTTGCTTTTCATTCATCCTTATCTCCTGGATGCATCCCTTTGATGGGCCTTTTGTGCAGGCCTGGCTTTAGTCTCTTGTAGTTTTTATACTCCATGTACCTCAGGACAGCATAAAAAAATTATGTTTTTATTTGCCTGTTAATATTGTGGGGCTACAAATATTTTTGTTCCATGAATTGCTTTTGTACAGTTTGAGTCAAAGTTATAAGTGTGCCCATCTTCCCCATAGTGTGCATTGTATCCATTAGGTGTTAATCTGCCCCTTTCCTCTTGCCCCCTTCCACCTGCTTGGTTTCCAATGAGTTTTACTGCTAAATGTGCACAGGGGTTGATTGATTAGTTTCAACTTAATAGTGAGTAGATGTATTGCTTCTTTTTCCATTCTTGTGAAACTTCACCTAGAGGAATGGTCTCAAAACATTCAGGGTGTTAAAAAGGTATTCATGATGCTCTTTTTTGGAGACAAAGTCTTACCCTTTGTAGACTGCCATGGTGTCATAGCTCACAGCAACCTCAAACTCTTGGGTTCAAGTGATTCTCTTACTCCAGCCTCCTAAGTAGCTGGTACTATAGGCACCTGCCACAATGCCAGGCTATTTTTAGAGATGAGGTCTTGCTCTGGCTCAGGCTGGTCTTGAACCTGTGAGCTTAGGCAATCTACCCACCTTGGCCTCCCAGTATGCTAGGATTATAGGTGTAAGCCATTGTACCTGACCCCTTTATGATCTATTTTTATGGCCAACTAGTACTTCATGGGATACATATGGCACATTTTATTAATCCACTCCTGTATTGATGGACATTTGAATTGATTCCACATCTTTGTAATTGTAAATTATGCTGTAGTAAACATTTGAATACAAGTGGTTTTTTTTTTCTTGTTTTGAGACAGAGTCTCACTATGTCGCCCTTGTAGAGTGCGGAGTACATGTGTTTTTTTGATAAAAATGACTTTTTTCCTTTGGGTAAATATCTAGTAGTGGGATTATTGGATCAAATGGTAGGTCTGCTTTTACTTGTTTGATATATATCTCCATAAGACTTTCCATAGAGGTTGTACTAGTTTGCAGTCCTACCAGCAGTGTGGGAGTGTTCATTTCTCTCCATATTTGTGCAACATCTTTTGTTTTGGGACTTTTTGATGAAAGCCATTCTCACTGGAGTTACAAGATAAATCATTGTGGTTTTGATTTTAGAGATATTAAACATTTTAAAACATATGTTCATTGGCTATTTGTCTTCTTTTGGAAAATCTTTTTTTTTCCTTATTAAATCATAGCTGTGTACATTAATGCAATCATGGGGTACAATGTGCTGGTTTTATATACAAATTGAAATATTTTCATCAAACTAGTTAACATAGCCTTCACAGCATTTTCTTAGTTATTGTGTTAAGACATTTATATTCTACATTTAGTAAATTTCACATGTACCCTTGTGAGATGCACTGTAGGTGTGGTCTCACGAATTACTCTGCCTCCAACCATCCTTCCCCCTCCCCTGCCCTCCCTTTCTCCTTTCCCCATATTCTTGGGCTATAATTGGCTTATAGCTTTCATATGAAAGCTATAAATTGGTTTCATAGTAGGACTGAGTACATTGGATACTTTTTCTTACATTCTCGAGATAGTTTGCTAAGAAGAGTATGTTCTAGGTTCATCCATGTAAATGTGAAAGAGGTAAAGTCTCCATCTTTTTTAAGGCTGCATAATGTTCTGTGGTGTACATATACCACAATTTATTAATCCATTAATGGATTGATGGGCACTAGGGCTTCTTCCATGACTTAACAATTATGAATTAGGCTGCAATAAACATTTTGGTACAAATATCTGTTATAATGTGATTTTTGGTACTTCTGATATGTATATATTTTTGGTCTTCTGATAGTAGAGGAATTGTAGGATTGAATGGTAGGTGTATTTTTAGATCCCTAAATGTTCTCCAAACATCTTTCCGAAAGGAACGTTTAAGTTTGCATTCCCACCAGCAGTGTAGAAATGTTCCATTTTCTCCACATACATGCCAAATCTCCAGTTTTTGGATTTTGTGATATGGGCTAATCTTACTGGAGTTAGGTGATATCTCAAAGTAGTTTTACTTTGCATTTCTCTGATGATTAAGGGTGATGAGCATTTTTTTTTATATGTCTGTAGGCTGTGTAAATTCTCTGTCTTCTTCAGAGAAATTTCTCCCCAAGTCACTTGTCCACCCTGAGATGGGATCACTTGTTCTTTTCTTGCTAATACGTTTAAGTTCTCTGTAGATTCTGGTTATTAAGCCTTTGTTGGAGACATAACTTGAAGATATCTTCTCCCATTCTGAGGGTTGTCTGCTTGCTTTACTTACTGTGCTTTTGGCTGTGCAGAATATTTTTAGTTTGATCAGGTCCCAGGAGTATATTTTTGATGCTGGATCAGTTGCCCAGGCGGGTGGGTCCTCCTCATAAAATATTCACCCGGGCCTATTTCTTCAAGAATTTTCCCTGCACTTTCTTCTAGTATTTTTATAATTTCATGTCTTAAGTTTAAATGTTTAATCCAGTGTGAGTCTATCATAGTTAATGGTGAAAGGTGTGGGTCCAGTTTCAATCTTCTACAGGTTGCCAGCCAGTTCACTCAACACCATTTATTAAATAGGGAATCTTTTCCCCACTGAATGTTTTTAATTGTCTTGTCAAAGATCAAATAATGAGGGGAGCACCTGTGGCTCAGGGAGTAGGGTGCCAGCCCCATATACTGGAGGTGGTAGGTTCAAACCCGGCCCGAGCCAAAAACTGAAAAAAAAAAAATCAGATAATGGTAAGTAGCTGGGTTCATCTCTTGGTTCTCTGTTCTCTTCCATACATCTGTCTCTCTGTTTTTGTGCCAGTACCATGCAGTTTTGATCACTATTGATTTATAGTATAATCTGAGGTCTGGTAGCATGATTCCTCCTGCTTTGTTTTTATTTCTGAGTAATGTCCTGGCTATTCAGGGTTTCTTCTGATTCCATATAAAATGAAATATTATTCTTTTGAGATCTTTAAAGTATGACAGTGGAACTTTAATAGGGATTGCATTAAAATTGTATATTGCTTTGAGTTTATGTTTATCTCTTAAGGTAAGATGAGATTCTTGTTTGCAGCAGATATCTTGCCTGAGTTTTTGTATCCAGTCAGCCAACCTGTGCCCTTTTAAAGGACAATTTCAGCCATTCACATTAATTGAGAATATTGATAAGTCTGGTAGAATTTTGGGTATTGAGTTTTTCAAAAGTCCAGTGGACATTTTTAATCCTTTCGTGACTGTGGAAGTTGGAATTTAAAATTTCTGGGTGAGTTTGCTTTTGTGGTGGAGGATTGTGCTGGTCATTATGGAGGATAGGTCTGAGAATATCCTGGAGAGCTGGTTTAGTTATGGCAAATTTCTTCAACAAATATTAAGGTATTATAAATGAAACTCAGTTTCACTGGATACAGGATCCTGAGTTAAAATTTATTTTGTTTTAGGAGATTAAAAGTCGATTACCACTCTCTTAGGTTGAAAGATTTCAGCAGAGAGATCTGCAGTTATTCTAATATTCTTCCCCTTGTAGGTTATGGTTTTGTTATGTCTGGCTGCTTGCAGAATTTTCTCCTTCATATTAACTTTAGTGAAGTTAATTATGATGTGCCTAGGAGATATCTTGTTCAGGTTGAGTCATGCTTGGGATCTGAAAGTGTATCTTATCTGAATTTCACAATCCCTTGGTATGTCTGGATATTTCTCCTTCATAGTCTCATGAAGAAGAGCCTCTGTGCCTTGCAAAGCCAGTTTGTCACCTTCAGGGATTCCTATAAGGTGAATATTAGATCTCTTCAAATTATCCCAGAGCTCCCTGAGACAATGATGTTTTTGCTCTCCATTTTTCTTCCTCTCTGAGAGTTTGGGAGCATTCAAAAGCTTTGTCTTCAATGTCAGAAATCCTTTCTTCTGCTTGTTCCATTCTGTTACTGAGGGATTCTACTGTATTTCTCAAATCTTTGAGGGCTCCAAATTCTTGTCTCAATGTGTCAAAATCTTTGGTGATTTTATCTTTGAATTCATTGAATTCTTGAGACAACTTTTGAAATGCTCCTTGAATTTCTAATTGCAACTTTACCTCCATTCTATTAATGTTATTTGCAATCCAAATTCTGAATTCAATTTCTGACATCTTAGCCATCTGTTTATGAATGGGATCTTAGGTTGTATCTGCCATATCATTCCTTGGGGGATTTGATCTACTCTGGTTATTCATGTTACCGGAATTTTTTTGCTGATTCTGCCCCATGATTGTTTTACACCATTTGGCTAGATGAGCAGATAAGGTGAAGTTGTATTGAAGGGCTCCTGGAGTAGTGATTAATCTGCCCTTTGCCCAAGAGCTGCGACTGGTGTCTGTGCCTTTTCTTCTAGAGATTTGCAAAGGACCTGTACAGTGCTATGGCCTGAGACATGGGGGACTTGCTTGGTATGATGGGGCTAAGTGGCTCTGTCTTTTTTTCAGCACCGCCTCTCCCTGTCTTGCACGGTTCCTACAGTCTACCATCTTTTCCCTCTTCCCATGCTGCAGAATTAACACAGATCTGGAACAGCCCACGTCCTGTCTGCACCTCTTGAGAAAATGCCCAAGAATCTGGACTCCATGGGACATGGCCTTCCAGACCTCCGGTGAGAGTGCAGGGGAGTGGTGGGAGTTCAGAATTGTAGGTAGAGAATATATGCAGTTTTATACAGTTTTATGCCTGGAGGCAGAGCGCCATGGCACTCTAGTAGGGGAAGGAATTCTGGTTTTTAAAGAATCTCCCCCATGGGATAAAATAGGAGGATGTTTGAACTCTGCTTGCTTATTTGTAGAAAGTATACTGTGAGCCATTCTCATGGGGGAGGGGACTCCTGTCTGCTTGGTGATGGATTTTGTACCTATTGTTTGTATCCTGGGGGTCGCAGCTTGCCTCAGCAGGGTTGATGTGCATTCTTTAACCTTCTCTCTTGGCTCAGCTCCACACCATCAGCTTATTTGCTAAACTTCTCTTCTTTAACTTCTGGATGGGAGCCTCTGTGGAAAGTTGGCTCCAGTTGGCTATCTTGCTCTGCCCCCTCGGAAATCTGGAAAACCTTCTGTTCATGTCTTTTGTCCATTTTTTAATGGGGTTAGTTGATTTTTTTTTTTTTTTAAACAGAGCCTCAAGCCATCACACTGGGTAGAGTACCATGGCATCACAGCTCACAGCAAACCTCCAACTCCTGGGCTCAAGTGATTCTCCTGCCTCTGCCTCCCAAGCACCTGGGACCATAGGTCCTTGCTGCAACACCCAGCCATTTTCTGGTTGCATCCTCCATTGCTGTTTGGCAGGCCCAGGCTGGATTCAAACTCATGTATGTGGCTGGTGCCCTAGCTGCTTAAGCCACAGGCACCGAGGCAGTTTATTTTTTCTTGATGAGTTTTTTGTAGATTCTGTTTATGAGCCCTTTATCAAATGTATATCAAATATTTTTTTCCCATTCTGTGGGTTATCTGATTGCTCTATTCATTGTTTTCTTGCTGTGCAGAAGCTTTTTAAGTTAATCAGGTCCAATTTATTAATTTTTGTTGTTGCTGTGATTGCCTTAGGGATGTTTATAATTTTTTTGCCTAGGCCTCTATCTGTGGAAGGTTGATAGGTTGAATTCTCAGAGGGGTGTCCCACCTTAATCCTGTGGTATTCAGGGGAAAGTGGGCAGATGCTCAATCCTGGGGGCTCCTCTAGACCACAGAAGATGAAAAGAGCCCGGAGATATCTGGACAGGCCTGAGTAGGCCTGTGTATTGGAGAGTCAACAGGTCTGAGGGGTTAAGCTCTTTAAACTGGAACCTCTGATATGTAGTTAGATTAGGAAACCTGGCTTACTTCCCCTGGGGGGATAGTTTCTAAATACAACATCAGCTGTCTGTTAGCAACCTCCTACTTTTTACCCAGGCCCCCGCCCCTCCTCCAATCTTCTGGGGATTTGGGATTCTTTTGACTCTCTCTTTTGACATTTGCACATTTGTTAAAAATCAATAAAAGCCTGCTGAAGAGGCTGTAGAGGGGCTGCATTTTCTCAGTCTATTTGGCCTGAAATGTAAGACTTCTCCAGGCATTCTCAGACTTTACATTTTAAATTCACATATCCTCAGCATCATTTCCTGTCGGTTTTCAAACCAGGTCAGGGTTCCCTCATAGTATTCCCTGATCTAGAGTAGTTTTTCCAACATTGTCTGCTAGAATTACTATGGTTTCATTCCTTAGGTTCAAGTCTGATATCCATTGTTGAGTTAATTTTTGTGAGTGGTGAGAGGTGCGGATCCTGTTTCAGTCTTCTGCATGTGCTATCCAGTTTTCCCAGCACCATTTACTGAATAGGGATTCTTTTCCCCAGTGAATATTTTTGACTGCTTTATCAAAGATCATTTGTATGTGGGATGGTTTTATATTTGGGTTTTCTGTTCTGTTCCATTGGTCTGTGTCTCTGTTCTTGTTCCAGTACCATGCCATTTTGGTTAGTATGGCCTTGTAGTATAGCTTGAAGTCTGGTAAATTGATGCCTCCTAACTCATTCTTTTTGCTTAAGGTTGTGTTAGCCAAGAATCCATCCATTTTCTGGACATTTTCAAGTTCATGTGCATAGTTTTTTTAGTATTCAGAGATGATATAAATATTTTGTATTTCTGTGTTATCAGTGGTAATACCTCCTTTTTCATTTCTGAGAGAGCTTGTTAGAGTTGTTTCCATTTTGTTTCTGCTTAATTTAGTGAGAAGCCTGTGATTTTGTTAATCTTTTCAAAGAACCAACTCTGTGTTTCATTAATCTTCTAAGTAATTCTTTTGTTATTGATTTCATTTGCTTTTGTTCTGATCTTCATTATTTCTGTACTTCTGCTGGGTTTGGGATTGGTTTGATCTAACTTTCTTAGTTCCTTGAGATAACTCATTGAATTGTTGATTTGTGATTTTTCTCTTTTGGATATAGGCATTTTAAGGCTATAAATTTTCCTCTTAGGCCTGCTTTAGCTTTATTGCAAATATTTTGATAACTTGTGTCCCCTTTATCAATAGTTCAAAGAATCTTTTGATTTCCATCTTAATTTACCTAATGTCCCAACATATCATTTAATAGTAGGTTGTTTAGTTTCTATCACTTTGTGTGGAGGTGAGTGTTACTTTTGGAGTTGATTTCTAATTTTATTCCAGTGTGGTCTGAGAAGATACATGGTACAATTTAAATATTTATTAAATTTCATCGAGAGATATTTTTGGCCTAAGATGTGATCAACATTAGAAAATGTTTCATGAGCTACTTATAAGAATATATTCAGTAATTTAGGGGTAGAATGTTCCATAAATTTCTGGTAGGCCCATCTGTTGTAGAGTCATGTTTAAGTCTATTGTTTCTTTTCTGCTTAGAGGAAAGAAACTGTCCTGTTCTGTCAGTGGGATGTTGAAGTCCTTAGCTATTATGATGTTATTGTCTATCATTTTGTTTAGCTCAAGTACAGTTTGCTTTATAAATCTGGGTGTCCCTGTGTTGGATTGTTCCCTTCACCATTATATAATGAACATCTTTATCTTTCTTTGCTTTTGTTGTTTTGAAGTCTGTGTTACCTGCTGTGAGAATGACTACACCAGCTTTCTTGTAGTTTCCATTTGCAAGGAATATTGTTTTCCATCTCTTTACTTTGAATCTGAATGGGTCCTTGTCAACCAGCCTATAGTCTCTTCAGTGGGGAGTGTAAGCCATGTACACTTATCAAAAGAATTGATAGGTAGGGAGGAATTTCTGTTCATTCTGCTATAGAGAACTTTATTGCTTTGTTTTTCCTCTAGAGACATTGTGGTGTCTAGGCTTTGACCTTTAGCTTCTGGGTAGTTTCACACTGGTGGTTGTCTGCTTTGCTGATTTGTGTGTAATGCAGATCTGAGTACTTCCTGTAGGGCAGGTCTAGTTATGAGAAATTTCCTCAATGTTTGATTATCAATAAAAGACTTAATTTCTACATTACTCATGAAATATAGTTTTGCAGGATGCAAAATTCTAGGCTAGAAGTTTCTTTAAGAGAATCAAAGATGGAGTCCCACTTCCTTCTCTTAAGTTTTGCACTGAGAAGCTGCTGTTCCCTAATGTGTTTTCCTTGTAGTTCAGTTGTTGCTTATGTCTAGCTGCTTGTAGAATTTTCTCTTGTCTTTTAACTTTGGCCGGGTTAATTGCTGTGTGTCTTAAGAGATCTCCTGCTATGCATTTGCTATGACTCTTCCTAGAGTTCAGTGACCATCTTGTATCTGGTTGTGTAGATTTCTGGAGATAATAAGGAGACTTCCTTCAATAATACCTTCAAATAGATTTCCCAGGCTTTTAGTATTCTCTTCTTCTCCCTCAGGGATACCTATAATTCATGTGTTTGTTCATTTTACATAGTTCCACATCTCTCTAAGTGATTGCTCTGCCTTTGTTTTTCTCTTCTCTTTCTCTAAATGACTGGGTTAGTGCAAGAGCCTTGTCTTCAAACTCTTGAGATTGTTCCTTTTTTTCTTGGTTTAATCCATTGCTGAAATTTTCTGCTGTGTTTTGAAACTCCTTGATGATGCTTTTGTTTCTTTAGGTTCCATTATGTCTGTCTTAATTTTGTCTAGTTAGACTTTTTTGTTAGTTTCTTGAAACTTTTTTTTTTTGTGCTTCTTTTTGCTGGTTTTCAACTTTCTCTTCAATTCCATTCATCTTACTTACCATCTCTATTCTGAATTCCAAGTCTGCCATTTTTAACAAATTCTTTATAGTTGGAATTCCTTACTGTAGCTCCATTGTGATCTCTTGAAGGTGTTGTTATGTTTCTGATTTTTCATGTTGCAGGGGTTCTTTTGCTGATTTCTTCTCATCTGTGACTTCTTTAATCCATTCAGGGCAATAGCTTTGTAGGGCTCGAGTTCCTTACTGGAAACTCTCCTGCTTGATTCAAATAGGATTCAGTCATCAGACAGTGCTCTAGTAACAGTGGTAATAGTGGCAGCAGGCTGCAAGCTTCATGGGTTCCTGTGTCTGTCCACCTTTTCTCTTTCCAGGTGTTAAGTGTCCTTGCAGCTCAAAGCTGGGTGGTCTCTGCTGGGGCCTTAGACTTGGGGGAAGACTTCTGTTTCTGCTGAGGTGGTATAAGCTATGGGTAGAGTGTTGGGGTCCAGGTCCAGGTGCAACACTAGAGACTTTGGAATGGTGACTCAGGTCTGATGGGTTTTGGAGGCTCAGAGGCAGAGCCTTGACTTCATGTGTGAGGGCCTTAGGGCTGGGACAGGGAGGAGCCAGATGCAGCAGAGTTTCTGAGCAGAGCCAAGAATCCAGAAGTAGGACTAAGGGAAAGGTGTGGCTGCTCCAACCTGGAGGGTGGGGTGGGAGCCAAGCATGCTGGAGGCAATTTGGCCTGGAAGGTAAATACTGAGGTGGGTAAGCAGCAGGCCATTCTGCAGCTTTAGGGCCATACAGATGCTAAGTCAGGCAGGCTGATGTCAGCAACAGCAGCCCTGGGATTGCAGAGCTCTCCTCACCCTGGGGACCTGCTGAAGTGAAGCCATAGCCTGCCACCTAGGTCAGAGAGTCTGCTGTACCTGCCCGAGTCAGGTCCTATGCTCAGATTCCTTGGCACACTGTGGGGGAAGCACTCAGTCTCAAGTCCTAGTGTAGGCTCAGGTCCTTGTGTAATGCTCCTGAGAACTCAGGACAGCTTTAGCTGCTGTCCAATTCCCATTACACCTGCTGTCTGTGCCATGGCTTTGCACAGAAACATGGATCTGTATGTTGACCAGTCTTTTACAGTCCCTTGGGTGGTCAACTTACAGGGACTCCACTGTATTTAGAAGTACACTGTACTTTCTAATATAGTAACCACGTGTAACTATTTAAAGTAAAATTAAACTTGCATAACATTAAAAATTTAGTTTCTTAGTCACCCCAGCCATCTTTCAAGTGGTCAGTAACCACAGATGGCTGATGCCATATTAGAGCACACTAACACAGAACATTTTCATCATCACAGAAAGCTGTATGGGCAGCACTGATCTGCCAACTACTAGAATGTATTTATCAAGCAGTGGTGACTTTGCCCCACAGGGGTCAGTTGGCAGTGTCTGGAGACATTTTTATATGTTTTTATGGTTTTATATGGTTTTGTAGCTAGGAATACAGTGTGTTCTAGTAGATAGAAGCCAGGGATGCTAGTCAACATTCCATAATGCACAGATCCTTGCCCCCAAAGAGTCATCTGGCCGCAAGTGTCAGTGGTCCTCACAGTAGGAAGCCTTGTTGTAGAGTACATTATTTTTATGAGTTGTGAGATGGGGACCTTATGCTTTTTGCCTCTGACTGACGAACTGACCAAACATCCTTAAGGTCACTACCTTAAACTGGAGATGTTTCTTTCTTAGATGGTAGAGAAGATCCTACTCCCTGTTTATTGAAATATGATTTTTAAAAATTTTCTTCGATTGTTTTACAGATTCTTAGACTCTGTGTGTAAAGACAGCCTGTCTTCCTGGTTCATCATGGCGTCAACCTCAAGGTAGGAGTGCTGTTTGATAAAATGCTTCATGGATGTATTCACTCCACTATGTTTTTGAAAGGCTAAGTCTATGACAAGGTTAGTCCTTAGTCCTGCTAGCCTTTTTATAAAAGGTTGGTGTTCAGAAAGCATCATGGAGGAAGGGAAAGAAGAAAGATGATAGAAGAACAGAGAAAGACTGGGGCAGATGGGGGACTGTGTGTAGTATGGGTGTGGTCATGTAGCACCAGCACTTAACATAAAAACATGCCTTCACTTTCTTCGTTTTTTAAGAATAGGACACCAGACAGTTGCCTGTGGGGCACCAGAATCTTTGTAGGCCTTCCCATTCCAGGATTCAGCAAGCCACATGTAGGCCAAGGTCTGCCCCTGCAAAGAGGGTGAAACTGGGGCAGGGAGGCATGAAGATAGCTGCTGTCTCCTGAGAAGCCAGCTCCATCCAGGGCTCACAGGCAGGACTTTGGGTCTCTCTTTCTCCAAATTGGCCTCTCTTGGTGTCCTGGGCAGATTTCAGATCGGTGACCTTGTTTCCTAGAGGTTAGTGTGAGGGCTGGGAGTGTCATTAAACCAGAAAGTGAGTCTGGGGTGAGTCTCTAATGCAACCTAAACTCCATAGTCCATGGGCAAGCCTGCCCTGAAGTAGTCTCTGTAGTACATTCTTACTTTCTTTTGGGTAGAGGGTCCTCACATTGAGTTAGGGGCCTGGAGAGGGAACAGGACAACAAATGAGCATCTCTGTCTGACTTTCATTCCCATAGCCAAAGCAATATTTTAACGGCCTAGATCTGACTCTGCACTGCACTGATCTGTCATCCTGGGGTTTTCTATGACAGCTGAGCACCACTAGATGTTCTGGACAGGCCTCTGAAGTCCTGTGGTGTTCTGCTTCCCTCCACCTCCACTCTGCTCTGCTATCCTCCTTGCAGGCTTGTCATTCTGCAGATACCGAGTCCCTTCTGCTTCAGAGCCTTGAGTCTGTATTCTGTCTTCCTGGGACATCCTGTCCCCGTCTATCTGAATGGCTCACTGCCTGACGTCGTTCAGACCCCTGCCTGTCTGTTGTGCTCAGATTCACCGGTGGTTGGAGACACAGACAATAGGCTTGCAATTGGAATAGTATAGAGACAAAGATGACTACCACCTTAAGATGGTGAGTAGCAAACTTCTTTATTCCTTGCTGGTTTAAATAACCAGCTCTGCACGTACACACTGTCAATTAATACTTCCATTACTTTAGTGACATATAGTAAAAACAAATTAACCTTTACTTAGTGCCTGCTGGTCTACTGATCACAACAATACTCATTCTTTCACATCATCCATTATACTAAAAATACCAATCAAGGAAAAACATGTTGTTGACTTTCTGGTCTGATTCTTGATAGGTAGGGAAACTCCTTCAGGGGGAAAGGGCTGATTAATCACCCACTCTACAAGACCGGAAGCCATCTGGAGGCTGTAAATTGAAGTCTTATAAAACCACAACCTAGAGGTTCCGAAAGTATACCAATGACGCACCTACGCACTAGCCCCCCTGGCCCTGCTCAGCACAGTGGAATGTCACATTCCTCCAGCTAGAACAAAAGCCATAGTGGGAGTTCTACCTCAGAGCCTCCTAGATTGTAGAAAAACATGACTTTTATTCCTGCTCACCCTCAGAGGCAAAAAGGCACAAGTATATAGGCTTTCCGCCTATACCTGTCTTCCTCAGCCTTCTTTCACCATCCTGTCCAAAGTAGCACCTGAGCTGTACCCCTTTGTTACATTCTCAGTCCCCTATTCAAGCTGGCATTCATTGTTACCTGGCTATCCCACATAGCTACTTGTTTGTTGACCTATCATCTGTCTTCTCTAATTAGAACTAAAGTGTTCTGAAGGTTGAGAGTGAAGTTTGCCACTGCCAGCCCCTGGGCAGGACCTGTTTACTATTGGCATTCATTAAATGCAAGCATAGATAGTCCCTGACTTTCCATGACTTCGCTTACATTGATGTGAAAGTAACACACAGTCAGTAGAAATTGTACTTTGAGTACCCACACAACCATTCTGTTTTTTAGTATGGTGTTTAATAAATTACATGAGATAGTCAATGCTTTATTATAAAATAGGCTTTGTCTTAGATGATTTTACACAATTGTATGCTAATATAAGAGCTCTGAGCATGTTTGAGGCAGGCTAAGGCTAAGCTATGATATTGGGTAGATCAGGTGTATTAAGTGCATATTTTGACTTATTTTCAACTTAGGGTTTGTTGAGTTGTGACGCATTATAGATAAAGAAATATCTGTACCTCTTGCCATCTATTTGTTTTCTTTTTCTACCAGCCGAGAGTCAGAATGGCAGAAATTCCCATGTTTTCCACATCCTTGGCCCATGACTTACAGCTGGCATGCAGTACAATATCTATAAGGGAGCCACCCAAAAGTCCTCACCTGCTCAGGTCTTGAATTTGGGTAGTGAGGTTTCAAGTAGGAAGAGTTTGAGAATTTGGGAAATGAGAGAAATTTCTGTTTGTCAGATAGATAAGAGAAAAGGAAGAGATAAGTAAGACAAGTATTACAGCGGAGCAGAGTCTGAGTGCATGTCAGTGGGTGTCACTCCAGCTGACCAGGGCTTCCCCACTGGCAGTTACTGTTATCTGAGGTGAAGACAGCAGCACTTGGACTCATCACCAGGAGGGATCCTTGATTTAGAACAAGGTATTTAGGAAGGAAAAGATGCTTCTCATCTCTATACTTAAAAGTGTAACCTGTGTTTATTTGAAAAATTCTCTTTTTCAGTACTGTGCCTGGTGGTGCCAGGTAAGTGAGGCCATTCAGAGGTGCTTTCAGTGGGTGCTTCACCCTCTTTTCTGCTGAAACATTGGCTTTCTGGCATAGACTCTTCCTAACTGTCCCTGTTGTTGCAGAGATGTCCCTGCTGGAAGAGGTGCCCATTCAAAGGTGAGGTCTATGAAGCTGCTTGAGGTTCTGAGTGCTCTGGAGGAGGAAGAGTCTCACCATGGCAGGGAAGAGATTTTCATTGCTCCGCCTGACAATGCTGCAGGGGAATTCACAGACGAGGACTCAGGAGATGAAGATGGCTGGCGAGGTGCCCACCTGCCTGGCAGTGTGCTGCATGCTGCAGTCCTGACTGAGGACTCTGGCACGGGGGAGGATAATGATGACCTGGAGTTGCAGCCTGCCAAGAAGAGGCAGAAGATGGCAGTGAAGCCTCAGCGTGTTTGGACCAAAAGAGATATTCGACCAGATTTTGGTAGCTGGACAGCGTCAGATCCTCATATTGAGGATCTCAAAAGCCAGGAGCTGAGTCCAGTGGGCCTCTTTGAGTTGTTCTTCGATGAAGGAACAATTAATTTCATTGTTAACGAAACCAATCGTTATGCTTGGCAGAAAAATGTCAATCTGAGTCTCACGGCCCAGGAATTGAAATGTGTTCTGGGCATTTTGATTTTAAGTGGGTATATCTCCTATCCAAGGAGGAGAATGTTTTGGGAAACCTCGCCTGACTCACATCATCATCTTGTGGCTGATGCTATTAGAAGGGACAGATTTGAATTGATTTTCTCATACCTACATTTTGCAGATAACAATGAACTTGATGAAAGTGACAGGTTTGCCAAGGTCAGGCCCCTCATTGTCCGAATGAATGGCAACTTCCAGAAGCATGCACCCTTGGAGGAGTTCTACAGCTTTGGGGAGTCCACGTGTGAGTATTTTGGGCACCGAGGGTCTGAGCAGCTGCGTGCAGGAAGGCCTGTGCGGCTCGGCTACCGGATCTGGTGTGGCACAACCAGCAGGGGCTACCTGGTGTGGTTTGAGCCCTCGCAGGGCACGCTGCTCACTCAGCCAGACCGGAGTCTGGATCTGGGAGGCAGCATGGTAATAAAATTTGTGGATGCACTTCAGGAGCGTGGTTTTCTGCCATATCACATATTTTTTGACAAGGTTTTTACTAGTGTCAAACTGATGTCCATTCTGAGGAAAAAGGGGGTGAAGGCCACAGGAACTGTTCGTGGGCATAGGACTGAGCAGTGTCCCCTCAAAGATCCCAAGGAACTGAAGAAAATGAAGAGGGGTTCGTTTGATTATAAAGTTGATGAGAATGAGGAGATCATTGTGTGCCGCTGGCATGACAGCAGTGTAGTCACCATCTGTTCTAATGCTGTGGGCATAGAGCCCGTGAGGCTGACCAGCCGTCAGTCAGGGACAGCGAAGGCACGGACCCAGGTTCACCAGCCATCACTGGTGAAGCTGTATCAGGAGAAGGTGGGGGGCATTGGGCGGATGGACCAAAATATTGCCAAGTACCAGGTGAAGATCCGAGGCATGAAGTGGTACTCGAGCTTCATTGGCTATGTCATTGATGCAGCCCTGAACAATGCATGGCAGCTGCATAGAGTGTGCTGCCAAGATGCCCCAGTGGATCTGCTTGCCTTCCGGAGGTATGTTGCCTGTGTGTATCTAGAGAGCAATGCGGACGTGTCCTCACAAGGCAGGAGGAGCAGGCGGCTGGAAACAGAGACCCGCTTTGACATGGTTGGGCACTGGATCGTCCACCAGGACAGAAGGACCCGCTGTGCCCTGTGCCACTCACAGACCAGCACCCGCTGTGAAAAGTGCCAGAAGGGCGTCCATGCCAAGTGCTTCCGGGAGTACCACACCCGCTAATGCCAGGAGGCATGTCACCTTCATGAGATGTTTCAGCTGAGTGCAGACAGCAGTTCAAGTACTTCTTTCTGTTTTATTTGTGTTGGAAAAAAGACCTGAATTCCTGATGACCTTGTTTTATTTTTTTCTCCCTACTTGCATTACAGTTATCAGTTTTACTGTTTCTCTTATGCCTATATGTATTATAAATTAATATTTATACTAGCTATCTTAAATATTTGCAAATCTCTATTTTACACTGTTATTTAAACTTATGGACCCTTTCCATTCAAATAAAAACCTTTCTTTGGGATATATTTGAGTCTTAGAGTAGTCAAAGAAAAACTTGCATGAACAAGAAAAAGGTGTTACCATTATATGCAGTGGTTTAAATCTGAGATACAGGCAATGGTGTATAAATATTTTATCAATATGATGGATTTCTTAGTTATACTAACACACATTAGTCTAAGGCTATTGGACTGTTCAGGGATAGGTAATCTGTCTTGTATTTTTTCAGAGAGCTAAAGTGGTAGAATTCATATTTTCTTGATAAAAATGTTTTCCCAATATATTTATATCAATGTAGAATCCATTTTTATAAACAGCATGAGGTAAGGATCTATTCTTCTCTCAGTGGATGGTCAGCATAATTTATTAAAAATTATATGTATTTTCTGGGGCAGCACGTGTGACTCAAAGGGGTAGGAATCTGGCCCCATATGCCAGAGGTGGCAGGTTCAAACCCAGTCCTGGCCAAAAACTGCAAAAAAAGTATATGTATTTCCTCACTGATTTAAATTCCACCATTATAAATTCCTAAACTTAGGAGGAATGTATTGAAATAAGGAAACTTTTTTTTTTTTTACAAGGAAACATTTTTATGATGGAAAAATCTAGTGCAATGTATTCTAGAAGAAAGAAAGAAATCACATAAAAAATGAGTATATCAGAAATTAAGACACTGTGTTGAATATCTTCTCTTTGGGAACTTTTCTATGACAGCACAAAAAGAGAACATGTCAATTAGTTTAACTGTAGAAAACTGTAAAATTTACATTCATCATAAAAAATTAAGTGCAAAAGTCTTGGAAAAATACCTTGCAAATTATTACATTTGTAATATCCTCAGTGAATAAAGATTTCACAGACACATAGATAGCAAGAGAAAAACGTGCAGTGTTTTATAAAACAACAAATGATGGAAGATGAAAAGTGAACAGTGAAGATATATAAGAGACTCTGGTGGCAATAAAATGCAAAGAAGAACAATTAAATGCCCTTTTTTGTCAAATGCATTTGCTGTTCGCAGGTGATTGCTGGTGGTGGGAGCATGGAAAGGAGGTGGCTTATGCAGCATCTGAGATGTGTAGGCCTAAGCTAGCTTGCTACCTCTGCGTGTGATCTGGCATGTTCTGTCAAAAACTTTTAAACTTATTCATACAGAATAAAGCAAACATTCAGTCTAAAATGCTATAAATAAAAGGGGGAGAAGGAACAGATTTCTTTTTTTTGTTTGGAGACAAAGTCTCACTATGTCACTCTTGATAGAGTGCAGTGGCGTCACAGCTTACGGCAATGTCCAACTCTTGGGCTTAAATGATTCTCCTACCTCAGTCTCCTGAATAGGGGACTACAGGCACCTGCCACAATGCCTGGCCATTTTTTGTTGCAGTCGTCATTGTTGTTTAGCAGGCCAGGACCTGGCTCATACCCACCAGCCTCAGTGTATGTGGCTGGCACCCTACTCACTGAGCTATGGGCAAGCCAAGGAGCAGATTCTTCTTAAGATAGAATCCCATAGCTCGGCGCCTGTGGCTCAATCAGTTAAGGCGCCAGCCACGTACACCTAAGGTGGCGGGTTCGAATCCCCAGCCTGGGCCCGCCAAACAACAATGATGGCTGCAACCAAAAAATGGCCGGGCGTTGTGGTGGGCGCCTGTGGTCCCAGCTACTTGGGAGGTAGAGGCAGGAGACTCGCTTGAGCCCAGGAGTTGGAGGTTGCTATGAGCTGTGAGGCCATAGCACTCTACCCAGGGGGATAGCTTGAGGCTCCGTCTCAAAAAAAAAAAAAAAAGAAATTACTTCTGTAATTGTTTTCCATATCCAGGAAAATGCCAGAATAAATGGCTTCAGAAGGGAAACGTTCTGCAGGAGTTTGTGCAAGAATGCCTGGCAGGCTGGTATCTAAAGCACATGAGTGTTGGAACCCAGCCCTCTTTCCCCTGCCCACTCCTGTTCCCCAGCCCTCACCTGTTCCCCC